>APFE030315449.1:36180-65253 GCA_000404065.3 Pinus taeda
GGGGTTACACTAGTAGTATAGGGACCTAACATGCCCCTCTCCTTCAAAAAGTGTTGTCCTCAATGCTTAAGTAGTTCTTGATGCTCCTGTATAAAATTCTTGCCCTCCCATGTGGAATCTTCAGCTGGTAAGTTCTTCCACTTGATGAGATACTTTGAAATTGATTGATTTCATAGTTGTCAGGTTCTTGTTTCTGTGACTGCTCCAGGCTCTAATATGATTTTTCCTTCCTCATCAAGTTCTGGCAATATTGTTTGAACTAGGATCTTCTGCAACTTTTGGATGAGTGGCCACATTTCTTCATCCTTCTTCCATTCATACCTTGTTTCGTTTATCCAATCTGGTTGGATAATAGAAATGGTGTACAAAAATGCTTCCACATCCTCATTCTTTCTTGAGAGTGCATCTGCCACAACATTTTGCTTTCATTTTTTGTAGATGATTTCAAAGTCATAACCCAACATCTTTGTGACCCATTTTTGTTGCTCTTCAGAAAATAATTTTTGTTCTAAAATGTATTTAATACTATCATGATCCATTTTTACCTTGAAGTGTCTTCCCATTAGGTAAGGTCACCATTTCTTAAGTGCGTGTAGTATTGCCACCATTTCCTTCTCATAAATAGCTTTCTAGAGGGAAATTTGTTTGTATGTATGTAACCATAAAAATGCCCAATCACCTACATCAAAACTGATTTCATTGCGATGTTGATCTGCCTGTTGTTTCATCCGATTCTGCACCAAAGTGGCGTTATCCTTTAAATGTTGGAGAACTTGTTGTTGATGCTCGATGTGATCTTTCACTGCTTGAATCTTTTTCTTCTTGATATGTCCTTCTATATTTAGAGTTTGAGGAGTGATAATTTCTTCTAGTGCATTACAAGATATGGTCAGATTCATTTCTTGATGCTCTATGTGATCTTTCACTTCTTGAATATTTTTCTTCTTGATATGTCCTTGTATCTTGATAGTTTGAGGAGTGGTAATTTTGGCCATTGCATTACAAGATATGGTCGGATTCATTTCTTCTTTTGTGATGTGGTCTTTCACTTCTTGAACCTTTTTCTTCTTGATATGTCCTTCTATCTTAAGAGTTTGAGGAGTAGTAATTATTTCCAATGCTTTACAAGATGTGGTTGGATTCATTTCTTCTTTCTTCGGGGTTGTTTCCTGGTGTATATACTCTTATTGATTCTTTTATTCCTCCTCTCCATAATCAATATAAAATAATTTCTTCTCAGCACACTTATGACCTTTAATGTATTTTTTATCACAATTGTAACAAAGCCCTTTTTCTCTTTTTTCTTCCAATTGTTGTGGTGTAACCCTTGTAGGTTTTGGAAGGCTAGGAGAAACAACACTTCCATATTTATAGTTGTGAGGGGTAGACTTCCTTGTTGCCATAATTTTTCTTTCCACTTTGTAACAAAGCACTTTTTCTCTTTTTTTCTTCCAATTGTTGTGGTGTTTCTCTAAAGAAGGTGTTGCTCTTTGTATCCTCATAATGTGCTATAATTTCCTCCATGAAAATTGATCACATAATAAGTGGTTTACAAGAACAAAGCCTTTTATACCATAAAAATTGATCTTGTTCTAAATATGAAGATGCAATGCATAGCTTTTGTAACAGTGGTACAACATGTAGATCAAAATATTTCTCCATCTGTAGTATCCAATTTACTGGATCCTTGCCATCAAACTTCCTCATCTCGATTTTTCTTGATTTTAGGAGCTCGATCTTCAAACAACTGTAACTCTGTAATTTCAAATCTCCAAGTTTTGAAATTACTTCCTGCGGTAGCTCTCTGAGTTCTCTTTCTAACCCCACAAGTTTGATCAAAATTTGACTATCCAAGAAAGAGCTACACCAAATCTCCAACGGTAACCTAATTATAGACTAGTTCAGTAGAGCGAACTTGTACGATGTGCCACGTTTCACTATTTCAACCTTCGTACCTAAAATTGATATATAGAAAACTACAGGAAGTCCTCTTTTTGAAACTTCTTACGAAATTTCAATTTGATGCTCAGAACAAAAGTTATGACGATTTTCCCAAGGTGACCTGTTTGGAATGTAATTACGAGGTCTCCAAAAACCCTAACTTCCTCAGATTATATCTCCAAAAATATAGAGAGACAAGATCTGAAATTCAAAGCCGCAATTTAGAACGATTTCTTCTCAAATGGGTTTTTTTTTTTTGGCTTCTGAAACTTCATAGAGAAATATTTATAGTGAAAATTCCATGATAACCTATTTTAGATGAAATTCTAGAGCTTGCAAAAACCCTAACTTCCTCAGATCATATCGCCAAAAATATAGCGAGACAAGATCTAAAATTTGGATACGAGCTTCAGTACGATTTCGGCTTAAATGATTTATTTTTTAGCTTCTGAAACATCGCAGAAAGAAAGTTATAGCGAAAATGCCACGATGACCTATTTGGAATGTAATTCGAAGGGCTACAAAAACCCTAAATGTCTCAGATTATATCTCCGAAAAATAGCGAGACAAGATCTCAAATTCAGACCCGAGCTTCACCAAGATTTCAGCGCAAATGGGTTTTAATTTTAGAGTTTGAACCTTCATAGAACAAATATTATAGTGAAAAGTTCACGATGACCTATTAGAGATGAAATTTTGGAGCTTGCAAAAACCCTAACGTCCTTAGATCATATCTCCAAAAATATAGTGAGACAAGATCTCAAATTCAGACGCATGGTTCAAACTAATTTCTTCTCACATGGTTTTTTTTTTAGTTTCTGAAACTTCGTAGCGAAAATTCCACGATGACCTGTTTGGAGCAACGAAACCCTAGAATCCACAACTTTGATACCAAATGTTAAGAAACCAGCTCACAAAAAGATAGAAAAGCTAGATGAACACCTTAGAAATAAGCCTATTTCAGAGGGCAACCTCCTTTACATTACACAAATGAATAATTCTTAGATGATACAAATGACAAGACCTCCTTTCTATATATAGGAGTCTAAGGGGTCATAATATAATCAGAGCCGACATAACAATAATAATCTAAGGGCATACTAATAATAATAGTGGGCTTCTATGGGGCATAATAATAACAATATGGGGACTACATGGGCACAACAATATAATAAGGGGGTTGTACTAATAACAATAAGGGGTTACACTAGTAGTATAGGGACCTAACAAGTGCTCAAAAATATTTTCATATTTGGGTGTTTGAAAAGATATGAAAGAGGACTCTAGGGGGTTCCTTTTTATTGATTTTACGAAGCCGAAAAAAGTGATAAACATGTGCTCGTCAGTCAAAATAATTTGTTCAAAACATAACAAAATCTGTTAAACAACTTTTGACTTGCTCATAACATCACAAAAAGGATTATAAATACTTGTTTCGTGGTAAAAATGGGCTGTAACTAGGTCAAAACATTAAATATGAATATAATAATGAAAGAAATAACCATAAATATTCAAAAATATTATTCATATTTACCATTTCACATTTACCTTCAATAGTGAGATTTTTGAGTAGTTTTTTCCATCAATCTTCTACATCTGATTGCGCTCAATCCATTGGATCATTTCAATCACCGTCACTTCTAGGTAAGAGCTAAGACCTCTCTCTTTCAATTCATGGTTCCATTTTGTGTTTTCATGCAAGTTTTAGGCATTTTTTAGGGCCCTGGGGTTTAAAGAACTTTCCATAGGACAGGCCCAAATGGTCAAAAGGTGCATTGCACCTAAGTGAGGATACACTATAGGGGAGGGGTGAAATGCATTGTATTTCCTCATGGGGCTGCGTTGAGCACAAATCTAAAATATGTTTGCTAGTTTCTCTCGAATTTTCTTAATTTCCATACATGGAAAGGATCCTAATGAGTCTCTTCTTAAAGTTTCAGGTCTTCATTAGCACAAAATGGCCTTTACCTAGAGAGAAAGAGAACATGAGGAACACGATTTGAATGTAGCTAATGATCTTGCTACCATCCAGGCACTAAAAAACTATGGATTTTTGAAATTATTTTAGCTTCCTCGCATGAGGAAACATATGGAATTACTAGTGTATCTTATCCATGCATGGGATGTGCAAGCATAGGAATTTAGATTTGGGGAACATCTACTCGAGAAATAGTAGAGGAAATATATTTCCTGACATGTTTATCCATGAGAGGTGCTCCCATCTCTCTCCTAGGTGGGATAAGGGGTGGAGAAACAAAGAAATATTATATCGCTACTTACTAGAGACCTCAATCCAAAACAATTAGAGATGGGAACATTAGCATAAAATATGTAATCCATTTTCCCTTAAGAATAATATTATTTGTAATTTCCATATTGGCAAGTAGCTCAACACTTCCTGTAGCTATCAGATCATACATGCAGTACGATGTGGAGTGTTTGGAGCCAACAATATTCAACTAGAGCAAGGAAGTGTAGGTAAATATGAAAGAACAACTATCTAAAGAAAGAGAGGGAAAGTTGAAAAACTTTGGATACAATTCCATCTTAGTCTCTTTTTCTTTAGAACAAGTTCCATTACTACATCGTCAACATATTATGCTTAAGGTGGATAGATAATATGTCCCAACATGCAGGTCCATCAACGATTAGTTTCTCACCAACCTTCTTTGGATGGATGCGTAGACAACCCATTATGATAAATGATTATCCATACACAGGGATGGATTTTGATGATGACCGTGAGCTCATGCTTCTTGAGTGTGAGTGATAAAGTGTTACAAGTAATATATTTCGGCCATTTGAATTTTTGAAAGTTTTACATTTTTTTGTGTTTTTGATGTTTCTGAGACTAAACTATTGATTTGTTCATGTAGATATTGGGTCTGTTCAATGGATAGGTGCTTCATATCTCTATCATGCAGGTAGGCGACAGTAGAACTAGTACATGTTATTATGGTAGGATAGGATACACTACGAGATCTTAATGTAGCCGAGATCCTAACAGACGTAGAGTGCCACATGGAGGCATTGACACATGAGATAGATGAGACTGCGATCAACCAGATTATAATCTAGTGGACCTAGATTTACCCCAAGCTTCACTAACATCTCCTTCAAGTTTTTGTTTTGTATATGAAGAGAAAGGGAGTTGGCTTTCTCTTGCTTCAACCTGTGTGCAACCTTGTCATCTCAAGCAACCAGGTCACTTGTCTTTCTCCTGGGGGAGGCAAGCTGAAGATCGAATTCTTGCAGAATAATGACCCATCAATCGTATCCTTGGTTCATCATATGACGAGTGAGAAAATATCAAATATGGTTGATATTTTCTACTATGGTGGTGGCTCATAATATTATGTAATGCCAAAGATTCTGTACAGAGTGGATGAGAGCTAAGGTTGTCTTTTTGGCTAGCTCATACTTCAACACAGGACTGGAAATGTTCTTGCTAACAAAATAGATTATGTGCTCTCTGTTATGAGGTCCATCTTTGTTACCGGGAATAGTGTCCACTCAGATGACGCTATTCCCACTAAGACTGGTAGCTATCTTAGAAACAACCAAGTAAAGTCTACTTTCGCTTTCCTTTATGAAAATAGATAAGAGGGGAACAAAGGAGACCAACCTTAGTCTTGCACTTGATTTCTTTGTTTGATTCCTCTCCTTCCTGATAGATATTTGCCACTTCTTCTTCGTCTGCCCAGCTTCAAAGAGCACTTGTGGAATCAAAGCAGCATACTACTATTGAAGAACAGAGATCTATATTCATAAATAACACAGGACCAGATATGTGTTAACCATACAAATGCATATATAAACAAACATACAAGAATATGGAGGAAAACTTGAATAGCTTTATTAATATCAAGAATAGAAAGAGGATTACAACCATATGTTCTAACCCAGCATCATCCTCCAGCAAGAAAGCCCTTCTTCACCTCAAGTAAAGCTTAGATCACACAACACTATGAAGTTACACTAGAAAACCAACAACACTTCTCTACAAGATACCAGATTCCAGCCTCTGGATCTCTGTGATGAGGGATCCATATATAGATGATTGTAGGGAGGTGAGTCATCTTCTGAGGTCTTGATTAGTTTCCTCTCTAATAGTTCTTGATTCCGCTTGGAGACTGATGATCTCTTACTCATCCCTGTTCGAAAACAGAGAGGCAAGTGTCAGAGAGGAAGCTTCTGGAAGATTCCATGATCTTCCACCTTGCAAATTGTCCCTGCCATTTGTCCATTCCCGACCATCACACCCTACAGAGGGGCCATTCAATACGCATCACACCATTTACACCTGGAAGGTGATATGCATCGCACCCTTTGCACTGGGTATTCAGTATGGTCCAGTTTTGACCATTTCTGAGCAGTTTTTAGTGGAGAACTTCTGGGAGATGATGTAATCAGCTGACCTTGTTCCTTTAGGTAGTGAAGCAACACTTTTAGGGACTTAGGAGCCCTCAGCTTATGGACATTTATGATTGGGGTTGCAGTGCCCAAAAATGTCTATAACAATCTTGGACTTGTAACCAAGTGATTGCTACCTCATATGATGAGAGGTATAGAGTATAGTCCTTGTTATGATTAAGAGGGTTAATCAAAGGTGCCTGAGACAATGTGTCTATTATGGCTTCAAATGAGTCTTGTGCCTCCTGATCCTAGTGGAAAGGGATATTCCAATGAATTAGGTGTAAGAAGCCATGTGCATAGGTAGCGTAGTCAGGAAAAAAGTGGCATAAGAAGTTGGACTTAGCCTACGAGATTTGGATCTTCTTCAAAGTTTTTGGAGGTGAAATTTCCTTAATGGCCTAGACTTTGAGAGGGTCAACTCTAATACGTTGCTCATAAATGATGTGTTAGGTCCCTATAATACTAGTGTAACCCCTTATTATTATTAGTGCAACCCCCTTATTATATTGTTGTGCCCATGTAGTCTCCATATTGTTATTATTGTGCCCCATAGAAGCCCACTATTGTTATTATTGTGCCCTTACATTATTATTGTTATGTCAGCTCTGATTATATTATGACCCCTTAGACTCCTATATATAGAAAGGAGGTCTTTTCATCTGTATCATCTAATAATTTTTCATTTGTGTAATGTAAAGGAGGTTGACCCCTCGAAGAGGCTTATTTCTAAGGTGCTGATCTATCTTTTCTATCTTTTTGTGAGCTAGTTTCATAACATTTTGTATCAAAGCTTTGGATTCTAGGGTTTCGCTACTCCAAACAGGTCATCGTGAAATTTTCACTATAACTTTTTCGCTACAAATTTTCAGAAGCTAAAACAAAAACCCATTTGAGCAAAAATCATTCAGAACCATGGGTCCAAATTTCAACTTTTTTCTCGCTATATTTTCGAAAGTATGATCTAAGGAAGTTAGGGTTTTTTACAAGGTCCAAAATTCAATCTCATATAGGTCATCATGGAATTTTCGCTCTAATTTTTGTTCTACGAAGGTTCCGAATCTAAATTAAAACCCATTTGCACCACAACCATGGTGCAGCTCAGTCCCAAATTTCAAATCTTGTTTCGCTATATTTTTGGAGATAAATTTTAATACATTTAGGGTTTCTGTAGGCTCCTGAATTACATCCCAAACAGGTGACCTGGGGAATATCGTCATAACTCTCACTCAGAGCATCTGATTCAAAGTTTGTAAAAAGTGTCAGAAATAAGATGGACTGTATTTTGTTGGGTATCAGTTTCAGAACCTAAGGTCGAAATAGTGACATGTGGCATGTCATACAAATTTGCTCTACTGAACTAGTCTATAATTAGGTCATCACGGGATATTAGACATAACTCTTTCTTCAGGAATCCAATTATAATCAGGGTTGCGGGGTTAGGAAGAGGACTCAGAGGGTTACTGCATGATGCAATTTGAGAACTTGGAGATCTGGAATTACAAAGTTACAATTGTTTCAAGATCAAGCTCCTAAAATCAAGAAAAGGCGATATGAGGAAGTTTGATGGGAAGGATCCAGTAAATTGGATACTACAGATGGAGAAATATTTTGATCTACATGAGGTGTAACTATTACAAAAGGTACATATTTCATCTTCATATTTACAACTAGATCAATTTTTATGGTATAAAGGGCTTTTTTCTCGTAAACCACTTGTTACGTGGTCAATTTTCACGGAGGAAATGATAGCACATTATGAGGATACAAAGAGAAACACCTTCTTTAGCCAATTGATAAATCTCAAACAAAAGTGTTCAATGGCAGAGAACATTAGGGACTTTCAAATATTGAATATAAGGGAAAATGATATTCCAAAGAAGCAGAAGATTGATGTCTCCATAGGAACTTTAAAGGATAACATTTAACATGAGGTTCGTCTTTGGGAACGTGATTCATTGGAGAGGGCATTTAGGTTAGCAAGAAAAGTGGAAAGAAAAATTATGGCAACAAGGAAGTCTACCCCTCACAAATATAAATATGGAAGTGTTGTTTCTCCTAGCCTTCCAAAACCTACAAGGTTGACACCACAAAAATTGGAAGAAAAAAGAGCAAAAGGGCTTTGTTACAATTGTGATAACAAATACACTAAAGGTCATAAGTGTGCTGAGAAGAAATTATTTTACATAGATTATGAAGAGGAGGAAGAAAAGCATCAAGAAACATCAAAAGAAGAGGATATACACTAGGAACCAACCCCAGAGAAAGAAGAAATGAATCTGACCACATCTTGTAAATAATTGGAAATAATTACCACTCAAACTCTCAAGATAGAAGGACATATCAAGAAGAAAAAAGTTCAAGAAGTGAAAGATCACATCAAGAGAGAAGAAATGAATCTGACCATATCTTGTAATCCATTGGCTGGAATTATCATTCCTCAAACTATCAAGATAGAAGGACATATCAAGAAGAAAAATGGTTAAGAAGTGAAAGACCACATTGAGCATCAAGAAATGAATCTGACCATATCTTGTAATGCATTGGAAGAAATTGCCACTCCTCAAAATATCAACATAGAAGGACATATCAAGAAGAAAAAGGTTCAAGTAGTGAAAAATCAAATCGAGCATCAACAATAAGTTCTCCAACTTTTAAAGGCTAACGACACTTTGGTGCAGAATCGAATGAAACAAGAGGTAGATCAACATCGCAGTGAAAGAAGTTTTGATGTAGACGATTGGGAATTTTTACGGCTACATATCAAGCAAGATATTTATGAGAAGGAAATGTTGGCATTACTACATGCAGTTAAGAAATGGCAACCGTGATGACACTTCAATGTAAAAATGGATCATGATATTCTAAAATACTTTTTAGAACAAAGATTATCTTTAGAAGAATAGAAAAAATGGGTCACAAATATGTTGGGTTATGACTTTGAAATCATCTACAAAAAAGGGAAGAAAAATTTTGTTGCAGATGCACTCTCAAGAAAGGATAAGGATGTGGAAACATTATTTTGTTCTATTTCTATTATCCAACTAGATTGGATAAACGAAGCAAGGGATGAATGGAAGAAGGAAAAAGAAGTGTGGCCACTCATTCAAAAGTTGCAAAAGATCCTAGTTCAAACAATATTGCCAAAACTTGACAAGGAAGGAAAAATCATATTGGAACTTAGAGTAGTCACAAAAACAAGAACTCGACGGCTACGAAATCGATAAATTTTAGAGTATCTCATCATGTGGAAGAACTTACCCACTGAATATTCCACATGGGAGGACGAGAATTTTATATAGAAGCATCAAGAACAACTCAAGCATTGAGGACAACACTTTTTGAAGGAGAGGGATATGTTAGGTCCCTATACTACTAGTGTAACCCCTTATTCTTATTAGCACAACCCCCTTATTATATTTTTGTGCCCATGTAGTCTCTATATTGTTATTATTGTGCCCTATAGAAGCCCACTATTGTTATTATTGTTCCCTCACATTATTATTGTTATGTTGACTTTGATTAGATTATGACCCTTTAGACTCCTATATATAGAAAGGAGGTCTTGTAATTTGTATCATCTAAGAATTGTTCATTTGTGTAATGTAAAGGAGGTTTCCCCCTCGAAGAGGATTATTTCTAAGTCATTGATCTATCTTTTCTATCTTTTTGTGAGCTGGTTTCATAACAAAATGAATCCTAGTAGTCATCCTACGTTAACACAGAAGAAACACTTGCAAGGGTTCAAGTGTAGATTATATTGTTGACATCCTTGAAACACTAGGCGAAGGTCCTCCAAATGGTCATCGTGCTTTTTGGATTGTACAATAAGGTTGTCCAAATAGGCAGGAATGAGATGAGATAGATCATGGAGGATATAATTCATGGATCATTGGAAGGTGGCCCTAGCATTTTTAAGGCTAAAGTGCATCACTCAATATGAAAATGTACCCCATGGGGTTGTGAAGGTTGTTTTATATTGATGGGTGTGGCAAATCTGTATCTAATTATACCCAGAGAACCTGTCCATGAAGAATAGGGCCTCATGACCTGCACAAGCATCGATAATTTGGTCGATGAATGACATAGGGTAATTGTCCTTAGGACATGCTTTGTTTAGATCTAGAAAATCAATACAAACTTGTATGGTGCCCTATGTTTTCATGACGGGTACAGGGTTAGAAACCCAAGATGTCTAAGAGATAGGATAGATGAAACCATATTTATGGAGTTTCTCAATTTCCTACTTGATTTCTTTTGCCTTAGAGGGGTGTAATTGACATTGTTTTTGCCTAATAGGGTGGGCATTAGGCCTGTTGAGGAGGTAAATCCCCTCTGCGGACATAGGCAATCCTTACTAGCCTAGACTGGGTCTAGCAACAATCATACAACGCTATAGCGCAAGTTCCTAATTGAAAATTAAAGACCAATGAGGAAGGCCTACCTGGATTCCAACGCTAGTGCTTGCAGAAGAGGTGACGCTCCCGTTCCTTTGCTCTGGCAGATCACAATCCCCATGATCTCCGTGAATGGACACCTGCACATACAAGAAACGACACAAACACAAACATAAAATATAGCATATGCAACTATATATCAGTCAGAAAGGATATAACTCCTCATCATTACAAATAACAATAAGAGTGGAACCATAACAATAGTCGTCTATTAATCAAAGAAGAATACAACCATAGTTTTGACACTAGATTCTCCTTTGGCTGGGTAGTCAGCAGCACATGTCTTGCAAAGCTTGTTGGGAATAGGAATAAGCATCTCTCTCTTTGGTTATTAGACAAGAATCTCCTTACTTGGATTTGGCCTTATGGGAATGAAGAAGGCTCTTGCAGCATGAAGCTCTTGGAAACTTGACAATACTCAATCTCTGGAACTAGCTTGCCAAGGAAAATGGACAAGCTTTTATAGATGGAGGAAGGGGAGTTGGGATCATCCACAATAATCATGGGATTGGCCATATCATGAAGGAAGCTTCCATGAGAGGTGGCAAACTACTTCCTCTATATGGAAATCCATAGCCAAACCACCCAACTCAAGATAGATTCAGCCCAGGAATTTGCTAGGATGAAACTTCCGCCATTTGTTTGTTAAAAAACACCACTAATTATGGTTGGCGTGAGTACAAATCTGTGACAGAGTGCCAACTGGCATGCCCTCTTCGGAGGATTTCCCCCATTGGCACGAGGGCTGCATTAGGGAACCGCGCCAATGGAAAAAGGGCTATTTTTAGGGGGTTTTAGCAGGAGATATCTTCAGGGCAAATGAAGCTCAAGTTCAAGGGAATGCAATGCAAGTGTTTGTAGGTCATGTCATTTCTCATAGGTCCTGGAATGAGTCCTCCAAGATGCGGGAGAGGGGTAACATGGATGGTGACAAATTGCTATGTAATAGATGCCCCCTAAAGCATGAGGCCCGAGAGAGAGAGGGGTGAAATGCTTTACGAGAACATGTCCAACCGAAAACACTGCCGCTAGAAAACCTGCGTGGAGAAGGACAACTGATATCTCAAGTACATGATATATGTGATATGGGCGTAGCCATCCATAGCAGAGTACATAAGAATCTAGATCTAAGGTATGGACGTAGCCATCCAGTGAGGATCGATAAATAGACTCAGGCATGGTCACAACCATCCAGTGAATGAGTCATGTAATAATCATAATAATCCACAAAATCGTAGCCTGGATCACAACAGACAAAATCCAGGGTCTTGCGCTCCATCTCGATCCGAACAAAGTACAAGTTCAAGTATGTGAATATAGGAGTCAAAGTCGAACATGCATGAACATCGTCTGATTACCAGCCAATGATGAAAACTGTTAACAGATGTGAGAGGTACCACCAATAATGACAATGGCCCTCAAGGTACTATAGCTATAATCTATAGCGTGCAAATCAGTGAGTCGGCATCGAACACCCGTAGAATCATTCGATCGGAGGCCAATGATGAAAACCTCGCATCAAATGCGAAGAACCTGCCATTGAGGCATGCAGGCTCCAAGGCACTAGAAGGGAGTCTCTAGATCAGCTTCCTGGATAATGAGTTGAAGTCAATAGGAAGTGACCTCGATCAAAGGTGGGCCATAGTGTTTCCCACATCATCAACGCAAGACAGAGGAAGGAAATGTTTTTTGTGAATCAGGATTATGTGAGTTATCAGAGGGAGGTTGATATTTTGCAGAGGTCAACTTCTCTTGAACATATCGACAGCACGACAATGGACATGGCAGTATTTGACATCAATCAGTCAGAGGTCATGGCGACAAGGCAAAGAGAAGATGAGAGGTCAAACAGGATCACCCAAACCCATGGAAGCAAGTGAAAAATGAGATGAGATGTCCCCACCCAGACATGAATGCAGACAAGTGCCATGTTCAAGAGTGACATACTACTGAAACGACAATGATTGTGGTTCTATTTTCCCCACCATTTCTGGCGAGTGCCCCAGTTATTTTTATTGACAAGCTTGACGGGTATAGCATATGCTTGTAAAGCGTCATTTCGACGGAATCCAATGTCATCAAGTTTTAACGAGTCTGACAAAGGAAGAACTCGATGCCTTTTCATGTTTAGAGAGTTTGAAAAGATAGCAAAAAAGTAAACTCCAAGGGTGTCATTTTTCGTAAAGTTGTGTCTCTCAAGCCCGAAAAGGTATAAAACAATGCTCGAAAGAACCGCCCGACCATTAAGATCGAGGAGTACTTTTCATGATTAGTAACTTCGACCTGAAAAAGTAAAAAAGAGACCGAAATCACGTCGTTTCGTAACCGTTAACGAGCCTAAAACGACAAGGGCCCGACGATCGTTTCGTCTTTACACGGTCAGAAAAGAGCTTAAAGGCGACCACCTCTTATTTACGTTTAACGAGCCAAGAGGAATAACTCGGCAATCTTTTCATCTTTAAACGGTCAGAAAAGAGATGAAAGAAGACCTCCATTTTTATTCTCTTTAACGAGTCAAAAAGGGAAAAAAAATACTCGACAATCTTTTCATATTTTATGAGTCAGAAAAGAGCTTAAAGGTGACTTGTCCTAGAGGAACGAGTGGTATAAAGGGTAGCAACTGGTTCCGGCAATGGTGGAACTGCTCAAAACATGTAATGGTCAAGAGGCTGGCTAACAAAACCACTCTTTCTTGCGGCTCCTCAGGAAAGGAAAACAAGAAAGTGAAGGCATATGATCGGCCAAAGAGATGGTGGCGACGGGATGAAAACAACCAAGGCTCATCTAGCATAATTGAGCAGATAAAAGTGGCAATCACGAGATGTACATCGGGTATGGGTTCATTTTTACACAAGCTTGAACCATGGAGAACTCTTCTTGGATTCGGTTTCATGTTTACACAAGCTCGAAATGAAAAACTATGCTTGTTATAAGTTCGCATGCCCCCAGCATAATGACACAAAACGAGGTACATGCCCCACAAGCTTCATTGCATTCAACAAAGTGGATGGAATGAAGGTTCACTTTTGAGATCTTGGAAAGACTCAACTTGTATTTTATGAGATCTTAATGGAAAGACTCGATTTGGAAAGGGAGTTGTTTCATTTTTTTAAGGAGTTTGACACAGTAAAAGAACTATCCTCATAACCCTTGTTTCATTTTTTAATGAGCTTGACACAACATCAGGAACTATGCTCGACCAGACCCAGTTTCATTTTTTAAGGAGCTTGACATAGGAAAGTGAACTATGCTCCAAACGAACTTCATCATAATGAACATGAAGTCGTTGCTTCCAAGAGTGCCACTCCCGGTGGAAGGATCACATCTTGGAAGTTAGGACCCAATGCCCCTAGGACACTATGCACGATGGTGGCATCACTAGATATAGGCACGGGATAAGTAGCCACATAGTTGACCTGCGGTGGGGCAGATACAACCAGTGGATAAAAACCAGGAGGGGATGACAACTGCGCAGGAGGCATTGGGGGAGTAAAGAACCGTAATTGATCTATAGTCACAATCCTTCCATCGTGTGGAAAGCAAACCACACGGAAAAGTGAAGAGACAAGGGCCCCCATGGCATAAACATAGTCACGACCAAGGAGAAGGCTGAAATCTAAAGCACCTTGGGTAACCAGTACGTCTATATAGACGGTTTTACCTCCCAAAGTAATAGGGAACTTCGGAAGGATCCCTAATGGTTGGCTGGTTCCTTCGTCAAACGCCAACAGATTCTGTGCGACCAGCACAAGTTGTGGGGAGCCCAAAGCTTGCCAAGTAGTGGAAGGCATAAGACTGACAGATGCACCCTCATCCAAGACAGTGCCAGGTACCGCCTTATCATAGGCATGTACTGTAATCTAGAAAGGCACATGTGATGGAAGGTGGAAAGCAGTCAGGTGACTCCAGTCGAAGGAAACGACTGAACTACTTGGTGGGGGAATCATATGATTGCCCCCCTACTCTACAGGAACCAAAGAAGGACTCTCGGGATCTGTTGGGATAGGAGAGTCGTTTTCAGACTCAGGAGAATCTGACGAGACGAGAAGAACATGAGCATGACGCTCATCCGAAACAGAGTGATCAACAGGTGGTGAACCTAAGTTGACACTCTCTCCGAACAATGGTTGGTCCCGAACGGGCTTAGCACAACCAGGTTCGGAAAGAGGAGGATGGACAAGAGAAGGATCTAAATCAATCTCTTTGTCGATAGGGAGAGGATATGAAGAGAGCCTCTGATAACCAATGGGGAGTTGGGGTGAAGAAGCTGTAAGACTTTCCAAAATGGTGGAAGCTTTATCCATGAGCAGACAAAGGTGAAGAGGATGGTTGCCTTCACATTGCCTACAGGGGAATCGAATCTTCCCTTTCTTCTTACCATTGCCAGTTGATAGGGTAGCATCGCCATGAGCTTCAGAGGATGATGAGGGGTAGGCCGGATCATGAGACCATACTTCTAATATCGTAGGTATGTCAGGACAATCACAAAGAAGATGGTCATCCTTTCACAATTTACAAGGAAACTTGACCTTCCGCGGAGGAGCAGAAGGTGGCCCGACCTGAGATGTACTCGGAGCAGTAGCTGCACTTTTAACCTCTTGCTTATGAGACTTCTTCTTCTTCATCTTCTTCTTCTTCTTCTTAGCCACCTGGTTACTTGAATCCAGACTTTCACCAGGCGAAGTAGAAGATGAGGACGTAGAAACAGGCGAAGAAGGGGAGAGGTCCACCTTGGAATCAACATGATGTTGTTTAGGTGGAGGAACTGATTGACCAGTAGTTGAGACATTAGGGATCACAGAGGTTGAGAACAACCAAACAGGCAACCCAACAGTTAACCCAGGAAGGGACAACATTTCCATGTAAGGAGCACCAACATTCCCAAAAGGAGGAAAATGACCAGGATTCCTGTCAAAGGGGATTCCTGGGTTGGTGAACTCTGGAAAAGTTGCCATCAAAAATGGAAAATCACACATGGGGCTGAAAAAAAGTCATGACACACAATCAAGCGGTTAACAAAAAAAATCTAACAGCGCGTGTGATCGTGGGCGAATAAATTTTAATACACAAGGACATAACTTGACCTTTTCATCTTTAAAGAGTTGAGAAAAGGACAAAAATATGACTCTAGTCACCTTCGAATGTTTAATGAGCCCGAAGTGACAAATGCTCAGATGAGCCTTTCCTTTTAGGGAGTCCAAAAAGGATCAAAAGTGACTACTCTGGAGAACTAGGCAAAAGGTTTACCAGACAATCCGTAAAACTACATATACACCTTGGCAATCGTATGAAAACCAAGGACTTTCCATACGACAGTCAATCTTCCCGAATGCTGTGTTCGGTGCGTTACGGGTCATAAGGTGGTAGACACGACTTCCTATGGATAGGGATGATAACCTAGTGGGGTCTCCCCATATACTCGACGGTACATCGGAGCACAATTCCGTACTAGACCACTATTGAGTCACAGAAGGAGGAATCACCCAACCTTGAGTGGAAACAAAAGTGACTAGGTTTAACGACGCCGGAGCGCGTCTCTAGCCTAGATCTCTAAACAACATGCGTTATATTCCAATGCATTGTTAGATTCATTCAGTTCATTTTAAAGTTGATCTTGGACTATGTTTTAGTTTTCAGGCCTTACCGTATGTAATGTCTCAAAATTTCCTAAGTGCAAACTATATGCCGCAATATATCATTTCATTCGATGAATGCTAGCTATAAGAGAGTTGAGAGATTTCACACAAACAAAATGATCATAGAACAACCAACGAAATATCCAATGCAACTAATGGAAATTAAAAATCTTTTGCTTCAAAGTCACTAATCACTAATAACAATGAAAAGCTCTAATTCACATTAACTAATCAAAAGCAAAAGAGATTTGTTTTTCTTTTTAATGATAAGGGCAAGATGCACTAAACAAAGTTTGAGAAATGATAGTAAAAGAGAAAAAAAAAGCAAATTTCACTCAATGCAAGCACAATCAGATCCCTAAATGGACAAAGCAGTCCTTCAAAACCGAGAAAAATCCCAAAGACACAAATGAGCTGTATAATCTAGGCCCATAGCGAAACAAAGCGGAGTTCAAGTGAAAAAGAGGTAGGACACTCAAACAATGCAATGAAATGATTAACAACCACCAAACGAGTGCAGGGGAGCAATCAAAAAGTTGACTGGACTAATAAAAGACCAAAAACTCCTATGGAAGGCTCGACACACAAAGCCACTAGATGCCCTAGGGCTAAAAAGTGAAATCGATAGAGAAAGGCAAACACCCAAAGGGTAAAGGTTGAAACCAGTAAAACAAGACTCCAACACACTCAAGCAGTCGAGAAAATATATCCAAAAGAAAATACCAAGCTCAAAAGGCTCAAAACCAAGCAAACTTCAAAAGTTCCCAGGCCTGGCGCGACTGTCAGGCTACAACTAGCGCCTTTTAAGGATTGGCGCAGGTTGTAAATGAGCAACTAGCACCAATTGGTGCAACCGTTACGCTATAAAAGCGTGCCAGACAAGTTTTCTATGCAAAAATAAAAAATAAGCAATCCAAAGCTAGGCCAACAATAACCAGGTACACCAAGCAGCAAAAAACAGCAAAAGAACCCAGCCCAAAAGGCCGACCAAGCAAGCAAAAAATCAAGAAACAACCAAAAAGGCAAGACAAGCTCCCCAGCGGAGTCACCAAATTGTCGAGGAGGTAAATCCCCTCTGCGGACAGAGGCGATCCCTACTAGCCCAGACCAGGTCTAGCAACAATCATACAACGCTACAGCGCAAGTTCCTAATTGCAAATTAAAGACCAATGATGAAGGCCTACCTAGATTCCAACGCTAGTGCTTGTAGAAGTGGTGTTGCTCCTGTTCCTTTTCTCTGGCAGATCAAAATCCCCACGATCTCCGTGAACGGACACCTGCACATACAAGAAACGACACAAACCCAAACATAAAATCTAGCATATGCAACTATATATCAGTCAGAAAGGATATAACTCATCATCATTACAAATAACAATAAGAGTGGAACAATAACAATAATCGTCTATTAATCAAAGAAGAATAAAACCATAGTTCTGATGCTAGATTCTCCTTTGGCTGGGTATTCAGCAGCACATGTCTTGCAAAGCTTGTTGGGAATAGGAACAAGCCTCTCTCTCTTTGGTTATTAGAAAAGAATTCCTTACTTTTATTTGGCCTTATGGGAATGAAGAAGGCTCTTGCAGCATGAAGCTCTTGGAAACTTGACAATTCTTAATCTCTGGAACTAGCTTGCCAAGGAAAATGGACAAGCTTTTATAGATGGAGGAAGGGGAGTTGGGATCATCCACAATAATCATGGGATTGGCTGTATCATGAAGGAAGCTTCCATGAGAGGTGGCAAACCACTTCCTCTCTATGGAAATCCGTAGCCAAACCACCCAACTCAAGATAAATTCAGACTAGGAATTTGTTAGGATGAAACTTCCACCGTTTGTTTGTTAAAAACACCATTGATTATGGTTGGTGCGAGTACGACTCTGTGACAGAGCGCCAACTGGCGCACCCTCTTTGGAGGATTTCCCCCATTGGCACGAGGGCTGCACTAGGGAACCGTACCAATGGAAAAAGGGCTATTTTTAGGGGTTTTTAGCAGGAGATGTCTTCAGGGCAAATGAAGCTCAAGTTCAGGGGAATGCAATGAAAGTCTTTGCAGGTCATGTCACTTCTCATAGGTCCCAGAATGAGTCCTCCAAGATGTGGGAGAGGGGTGACAAGGATGGTGACAAATTGCTGTGTAACAAGGCCAGCTACCAAAATGATGTTCCATAATGGTGGGACTAATGCCTGGCATTTCAAGGTATGCCCATGCAAATATATCCCTATATTCTTGGAACAGGGTAGTGTATGAGTCCACCTTGTCATGACAGCAAGTCACCCCGAGTGAGATCTCTAAAACTATGCTAGGTTTGTTTGAAATATTGACCTTAATGGTAGGTGAAATATTTTCCATGCTCCCTTCCTCGAATGCATATGGTGTCAGGATGGGATTCTTAAGCCAATCTACATGTCCTGCAGGTAGGAAATATTTTGATTCTATGGCACAAATATCAAGGCAAGGTGTGTCAATAGGTACAAATTATTTTTCATCTAGAAAGTACGAGCGATGTGCATGGCATCCCATGGACATTCAGGTTCCATCATGGCTTATAGAATATCTTAGTCTGAGTGAAGAATATTATATAGTGTTAAATTGGGTTGTGTAGGGCCCTGAGGTTAGAGTTTAGGACTAACTGTGTTGGTCGACAAGAAAGAATACGATTTGGTGGTTGATGCCATAGAACCCAGAGAAGTTGAGAATGTGTAGATGGGATGGGTCTACACTATCGATGATGGTACGACTAGTGTGGTGTGTTTAGTAGTATTGACACCAAAAAATGATAAGTAGATAGCATGAACCATCATTCCTATGGACGTGATGCTGCGTGTTGTCAACATTAGGTGGTGGTAGAATTTCTGTAATGGTGGGTTGATAATGAATGGGAGGAAGTTCTTGCAACTTGGGTAGTGTCTGAGGGGAAAATTTTTCTTCCTCCTGAGGAGGTTGATGTTGAATCCTAAGCTGTCTAAATTTTTGCAACATATGACATGCTTCAAAACTATGAGAGTTACTGGTGCAAATACTGCACATAGAACTAGTGCTAACACTATGAATGTGTGGGTGTCAATATCATCCATAGTGTGAGATGATGACACTTGGTTGGTTTCATGAGGTGGGACAATCCTGGGTGTTGGTAGCCTCTGGATCTTAGTATCAACATGTGGTGTGTTCTCAAATGTGAGGCTATCTCAATGCTGCTATCACTGCTCGAAAACGTGGAAGGTACTGATAGTTCCGCATATGGTATGCTTAAGAGAAGATGTGACATTGATAGCATGAATGTCTAGCGTGGTTAGGTCACGGAGTATGGACCAACAAGCGAAAGTCGACTGAAATATTACCTAATTCCTGACATTTATTTACCAAGTGGTTAGGATACGAGCAAGAGGCTTCTTCCCTTGTGACATAAAAAATGGTTTTAGACCCATCATCTACTAGTAGTGATGGGGTCATAGTATTGTCTTGGATGAGTGCACCTAACACATCTCAATATCAAGGTGTATGCATGGTTGGTGTGTAGTGCCTTATAATGTGCAAGTGTCACCTTTTCTCCAACAAGGGGATGAGGATTCACTAGTGATTTTGGGGCATGCAAAAGAAATTTTAGCTCGTCTAACTCAAGGCACATATTGGTGGTGTTCCCAAATACTTCACACAAAGCACAGGGTGAAGGTATTCTAGAGGAGGAAGCATTTAAGCTTCCACCCTCCTTCCTTTTTGATTATCCATTATTCTAGCATTGGCTAGTGTTGATGTAGGCATTGGTTGTTGTGGGGTGTTATCCTGAGGAAGAGGTACAAGAATGCCACCTATTGAGGTGATAATTGAGTTTGTTGACATGGCCTGAGGCTCGAGATACTAGACCAGTATCATCATAGCCATATAGGGTAATGAGAGTTTTGAAATGACTTGGTGTGAGACAAAACTAGATGGAGGGAATAAGAAGGGTGTTTGGGTGATAACATATGGTAATAATTTAGGATCAGGATCAACATTGTTGTTGGTATCTTAAACCAGTTCTTGATCTTAATGGGTGTTTAATGAAATCATTATGCACATCGGGGCTCCTGTGGTAAGAGGGATATCCTATATCATAGGTTGGTCTTGTGGGAATGTCCCGAGGAGTGTTGATGGCTTAAATTGGCCTGGGCCAAATTCAGTGCAAGTTGTGACCAATTTGGGAGAAGATCCAACGAAAGGTAGCACACCGATAGATGTAGTTAATGTCCTCTTCTCGTAGTACATGAGTTGGTCAATTATAATAATTTTTTAGACATGGGGGAACATAACTAACTTGAATATCAAAGATGCTACTATTGACATTTTTTACATATCACTTCAGCCAAGAAGGATATTATAATCCAACTGTGCGTCCAATACTTCGATGTCAATGAGCATGGTTTTACCAGCCAGTTGTACTCGAATGCCTTGGTATAGGCCTAAAGAACATAAGGGATCTCATCTTATGCTCTGAGAGTGATGTTAGATGGTTTGAGTTTAGGGGATCCAAGTTTTTTCCAAACTGTTTTGGACATAATACATGTGGATGCCCCCTCGTTGTCTATGCAATGGTGGATGGTGATATTCTGGACTAAGACCAGAATTTGAAAAGTGACGGTTGATGGTAGACATGGGGTGGATTTATCCAAGTCAAAGACCATTAAACGAGAATTGACAGGATTTATTGGTCCTAATGTGGAAAGTAAGGCTTTTTTTTTGGGTTGGGGATGATTGCAAACCTTCCAATGCTGACATAGCTGAAGGAGTTTGGGCTAAGTCATCAACTATGTTATAGCTGTGAGTAACCTTTGGGTTTTGTCCAACTCACAATAAAGGACCTTTAACCATCTTTTGGATGGGCTTTATGCCATATTGAGGGATTTTCAAAGGTGCTATCAGTGTTGCAGCAGTCGAGGTTGAAGGGTTGGTTTCTCATGGAGTTTCATACTCTTGGTTGCGCATTTGCAGGAGAAAATATTCCCCTGCCATGTAAATGTCGTGGTTTGAGGCACTTTGGTAACTTCCTCCTTAAGAGTTTTGGTGTTATTGGGAGTGTTCTTGCTAGGTATTTACCACTCCTTGATGGGGGCAGGGATGTTGAATCATTGAAGGTTGTTATTCCCCCTCCCCCTTTCTCCCCACTGTATTTCACGCTTTTCAACTTAGAGAGTTGAGGATAGTGATGTGTGTAATGACCAGATTCACCACAAATGGTATAAGCATTACTATTCTGTAGACTCGTATTATTGTTTTTCATTTGTGGGTTGTTATTGGTCAGTCCTAGTTTTGGTTTTGGTTGGGGTTTCCCCCAGGTGATGCCTACAAAGGTTATCGTTGATTGCTGCCCCCTTGGCCAGGCTCTCCCTTTGGCTTGCTCTTTGGTTTTTTCTTAGCAACGTTAGGTGGGTTAGCTATATTCATTTGTTCAACTGATTGTTGTTTTTGAGCGAGAGAAGGTTGCACTAGATTAATGCTTACATTAGCTTGTGCTGGTCAGTTATTCCATTGAGGCATGGGGAAATAGAAATATTGGTTCCCTTGTCCTTGACTGGTGTATGAGTTATGGGAAGGAGGAATTGCTTCCATTTTCCTAGGGGGGTATGGGACACCTTGCATGAGAGGGTATTGACCACCCTGCGCAGGATTATATTGGTTAACCTACATATCAAGATTCTGCATAATCATAGGTTGTATAGGGTAATATCATGTGTGGTGTGGTGGTACTATGGCACAGAATGATTGGCCACTGTAATTGTATCTAGGGTATTGGAAGGTGTTGCTAGATTTATTTTAGGCTATGGTCCTAATCAATCCACCGACAACATCAGATACACCTGGTCTCTTGTTTAAAAACTTACAGACGTGGGGCATTTAGAAGAACATGGTAGAGGTATCCAGTCTGGGTGTATAAAATATCTAACTATTGAGCTTTGCTAATGGCCTCTTCCTCATTTTGTGGAGATGAATTCACCACATATTTTGAGATCTTAGGCATGAGAGATCTCAAAAATAGGTCGAGGAGGAGTTTGTCCTCCAAATGTGCTTTACAAAACCTATGACATTTTCACCACTCATGGATGTGATCCAATATGTGTATAGTAGGTGTTTGTTTGAAATGGGTGATTAGTTCCAGGCCCAAGTCCTGACAAATTGAGAGCTAGAAGAATGTTAGGAATGCTGCGTCTAGGTAACTAAAGCTCCCATGTGACACAAAAGGTTGTTCAATATACCATTTCATGGAAGGAACTGTAAGGGTGCGTTGAAACAATCGTAATCGAATAGTATCATCTATGGTACTATTGGATGAACACTATAGGTGAAAGGTCATAACATGACTTCTTGGGTCTTCTCCCTGCTTCCCTTTGAATTTTGAAAAGTCTGAAGGGAGCTTGGTGGGCATGTTTGGCCAATTCTGGTCATATGTAATTAGGTCATTGGTTAGCTTTCTTAAATCAGGAAAGTTTAAAGAAGTTAAAAACAAGACTTGCGAGTTGTCCGCCATCACAAAATGATTTTGGACAAATATATGTATGGGGGTTCCCTAATGAGGATGGTTACCTTGGTGAACGTTGCGTGGACTCCTAGGAGGGGATTTGTGGTGGTTCCCTTGAGGGGTAATGAATGAGTTACTTTGACGAGGAGGAGTTCGAAGCAAAGTTGCATTGATAAACGAAAATCGTATAATGGTAGCTGTGTGGTGTCTTCTACGCCTAAATGACAAGAGACCTGGCACTCCTCCTAGTAATGGAGGAAGGTTTTGAAAACATCCAGATCAACGAGGAGCTGTGGGGTCCCCTATGGTGTCGAGTAGAGTGTGTGTTACTTTGTGTGCTTGAGGGAATGAGATAATTCTAAAAGAAAATATATCACATACATAAAACAAAGAGAAAATAAAAGGATTACTTTCCCTTTAACTTAAGTTATATGATCAATCAAACAAAAACTAATTTTCTTTTGTTTTTTCGTATGATAAAAGATATTATGAAGACCTATTTATACTTGCAACTCTCAAAGTAATTGGGCCTTGCAAAGATATCTCCTGATGGGTATTGAAGCAATGCCCCAAAAGAACTGGCGATGCCTTCCAACAGTCGAAGAATCAACCAATTTAATAGATGAGGCTTTGGTGTTGCCCGCACCTCCACCTATAGGGATGGATGCCCTAGATTTTGGACACCAAAGTACCTTCGTCTCATGTGGGTATTTGAGTCTTTAGCTTCTTGGTAACCAATTACCAGGATCAAGCACTAGATGGGTCGAGTATCCCAAAATAGTACTGCACACGTTGGACCTAAGACAAACCCCCTCTGAATTGGGTCTTGGCCATGTTCAAGTATTCTTTTCCATGGGATGTTTGAAGGATTTTACACTCCCTAAAAGTCAACTGCTATGACTCAAATAGGTAACATGATCATGACAACTTATGGGATGCCTACCCCCAACGGTCCTAACCTGAACTATAATTTCTCTTGTGGCCCATGTGGGGAATTTACTTGGTTTGATTTATGGTTTATTTTAAGGGTCTTGGTTTTCTTAGGGTGTTATATGTAAGCCAAAACAAGCTAAGTAAAAAATATTTGGAAAATGGATGCCTTCTTATACGAAGGTTATGAAATCTTATTCTATGATCTGTAATTGTGTGCAAGTGAGAAAGTGAACATGCAAAGTGATAAGATGTGGATATTCTATGATCCATTACAATATCCTCCTAATTACACTAGATTTCAATTGTTCCTTGCATGAAAAAAAATGATGTGTGGATAATGGACTACTTACTCTTTCTCCTACTGTGTGTGCCTAAATGGAGATGGGAAACAAAAGTGCTTTAAGAAATATTTCATATGCTAGCCCAAGTTCACCTAAAAGATGCAAGGGAAGCAAAGATTACTTACTTTATGTAATGACAAATGGGTCTAGTCCTAAGACTAATGAAATGAAAAAAATTATTTGTTTAGTAACAAGATTTGTGGATGATGGGCCACTTACTCTACTAATTAAGCTATGTGATTTGCAAAAAAAATAGCAAAATAGACTGAAAAATATATGTGGAATTTGGCCACTTACTTTTCCCCCTAATTAAGCTATGTGAGAATTGTGAATAAAATTAAAGATAATCTAATTACCCTACTAATTGTGATTAGTAGAGAAATGAAGTAATCTAAACTACCTGGAAAAAATTTGTAGAGGTGAAGGCAATTCACTAAAGGCTGCCAATCACTTAAAAAAAGTGAAATTACAAGGAATTTTTTCTTTCTAAAAAATGCATGGGTTTTCCATGCATAGATGCGACTATGCATATGTCCAAGAAAAAGCCGCGGTCTACACGTCTGTCTATTAGAAAGTCGCGTGATCGATAGAAAAACTATAAACAAACAAATTTCTCAGCCATCAAAAGGGTCAAAATATCATGCAAAAATTCCAAAGAGATGATGCACAACTTGTGAGGTGATAATGTAGAGAGAAGGTCTTGCAAACACAATCTTTTAGGGTAAATAAAAGATAACAGTGGAGTCGCCAATCTTGTTGTAGTGTTTTTGTAGCAATGGAGTACCAAAAGACACCTTCTTAGAAGGTAGTTGTTCCCTACAAATAAATACAAGTAGTTTGGTTATTGTCAGTGGACAAGCATGAAGAAACAAAACATTACAAATGGTGAATATAATCCATATAAAAATATAAACTAAAACAAAGAGATAAACACACAAATAATGCTTAATGAAGAAAACACGTTAACACAATTACGGAAAACGGCTCCCTTTATTGACTGCTGGTGGTAGAAGATGAATACAAATAGTAGAAAACTAAACACTTGAAGAAAATTCTTTGAGCTATGGTGCTAAAAAATCCTCAGCAAGCAAGTTCCTTTGTTCACTCTCTTTGCAAGCCCCTCCTCTCTATCCAAGAAGTATCAAGGCTCTCTCAATGGTGAAATCCTCTCCACACTAGAGTGATGGATTGCCAAGAAGCAATTCTTCCAACACAATAGTTCTCTACTTTTTATGTTTCAACAATGAAATGAAGGGTTGCTCTTATAGAAATTTGGCCAACATAACATTGTCTTCTCCGTGGTTCTCCCATGACCTATTTACAAAGAATTTTTAATTTGTCTTCCTTGTCTTGGTTCATGAATGAAAATGACTTACGAGTAGGACAAGAGGATTCCTTCTAGGGATGCATATCTTCAAGGTGACTTGAATTCAACTCTCCTTGACTAAAATCTTGTTAGGGAATCATCTTCCAAATGTGGGAAGTGGTCTTGAATTCGCTAAGTCAGCCATTTATTTGACCACACAACTTTCGAAGGAAATTTCGTGTGTCACACAACTATTGAAGGGAAAGCTGCACAGTCATAAATTTTTAATTCAATAAACATTGGACCTTAGGAGAAATTAAAATTTTTAAACATCATAATGTCTTCAGCTAGAAAATCTTTACTTGTGCATTATGCTAGGTGATTTTGGGCATATTTTGGATTGTACAAATGTGTGTACAATTTTTTGGTGTTAAAAATTATTTTATAGGATTGTTGGTATTTCATCATTTTTCATCCTTGGGTTTCGACTGCACTACAAAATACTGGCTTAATCTGCTTGTTGTGGTAGACCAGGTTCATAAAGGATTTTATTTAGCATCTTCAACATTTAGATGCATTCTCTCATCTCCATTGTTGGTGTGGTGTTGTCTAAAAATGAAAACTACAAATAAAGGGTTAGAAACATCAATCATACCCTCATTTTTAATTACTTATAGAAAGGTGTGTGTGAAGGAGAGGATGAAAATGCACCTACCAAGCCCACATCAAACAAAGAGCTAGCCATTTGTTAGAACAATGAAAACAAATCCTATACCTTGATTACTACTTATATAAGTGAATAAGTGAATTTTCATATAATTTTAATTACAAGTTCTTATGGTGCATTTAAAAAGCTAGAGGATTTCTATGAGACACACTCAAAATTGGAGGTATTTTAGTTAATGGTCAAACTATTCAACCTTGAGTTGAAAGACAATGACACCTTGGCCCTAGAATAAGAGATTAAAACCATCATGTAGAATGAAAATTCCATTAGAGTTCATATGGATATTCCTCTTACTACATTTGTCAAGGATTTATACCCCAAATACTTACACTATCTTGAATCCCTGCAAGCTAGTATGCTACTCAATGCCATTAATTTTAACTCTTTTGTTGAGAGGTTTGAAGAATGGAAGAATGCTTTTGGGAATAGGAGGACAACATTTTAGTCCCCTAAATAAGTAGTTTTCATTGGAAAAAAAGAGAAGAATTAGTGATGAGATTCTCCTAAAGGAAGATGTAGTAGAAGAAGATGTGGAAGGAAAAATCACATAGGCAAGGTGGGTAAACACCATCAAGGGGAAACAAATGATCCCCACTATATTTTTTGTGATAGAGATGGACATGATGCATCCACATGAAAAATACCTTCTAAGAGAATCAAGAAATAATGCAAATAAGAAAAAAGTAAAACACCAAATCTAGAAAAAGGTAAAGCACATGAATATTTACATTACTTCCCATTGCAATATTGTAGTAACTAAAGATTTTTCTAATAATTGATTTTCTTCTTAGAAAGATGCATGGTTGATTAATAGGTGTAACCTACCATATGACCATCCAGAACTACTTCTTTGAAGACTTTGGCGAGAATGTAAAAGGATCAATGTACTTTGTAGACAAGTTTCAAGCCATTTTGACTTGGCACCATCATGCTTAAACTACCTGGACTTCTTGATTTTCTTTTGCATGACGTACTCTACCTTCTAGAATTGTGGAGAAACTTGCTATCCATTTTTCATATTCACCGGCAAGGAAAAACCGTTCATATGTTTGTTTGAAAATCAATGATAAGAAAAGCGTCAAAACACAGAGTTTTCAAGATTGGAATAGAAGAGGAATTTTTTTTGAAGTTGTAAGGAACATATGTTCATGCAAAAAACTATGCATGCATTTCTCACTACAATGAAGTACATTACCATCTAGTCTTGTATGGCATGCAATATTTAGATATCTTGATTATTACAATTTTTTTTTTGTTGAAAAGAAATGGTGTTTTTAGTTTTCCAACTATTCTAAGTAAAACATTGTGATGCTTGTCTCCTAAGAAAACATAGAAAATAACCATTTCATGATTATGCTTTAAAGCATGTATAAATCTTGCACCAATTCATTTCAATTTGTGTGGCCCTATTCTCATTCCTCATGCAAATGGAAATATATATATGATGAATTTTATTGATGATTACACTAGGGTGTGTCGGGTATACTTATTGAAAAGTAAATCAAAAGATTTTGAACATTTCAGGTTTTTTCATGCACGGATTAAAAATGATGCAAAATCACATATTGGCTCCCTTCATATTGATAATAAAAAAGAATATACTTCTAATGAATTTGAAAACTATATTTGTAACATGGTATTAAACATCAAACTACTTTTGCATACAATCCCTAACAAACTTGTGTAGCTAAGAGAATGAATAACACTATTGTTTAGATTATCTTCCGCATACATCGCATAAGGATTCTTTTTCATCGACATTTTGAACCAGCAACAGTGGTTCATCTTCGGGATGTGAGAGAATATTGAAACACTGGTCTTGTTTTTCCACTTATAAATATGGAGATGCTTAACCGACAGATATAATTGATTTAATTATTCTTTTTCCCTTTAGGTTTATGGTTAATTTAATTTAATTTAATTTTTGATTTTTATGTTAATTAATTTAATTTAACTTTTAATTAATATCTCTATTTAATTAATTCTAAATTATATTCTTTTTAATTATAATTATTAATTTTATTTCAATTGTTGTAATTATATTTAATTATTCAAATTAGTTTTTAATTATTTATTTTAATTAATCTTATATTTATAATGATTTTCTAATTATCTAGTTATATATATTTTAATTTAATTTTGATTATTTTTATTTTAATTAATTTTAATTTGCTTTTATAATCATTTCTATTTAATTATTCTAATATGATTCTTTTAAATTATTAATTTCATTTAAATTGTTATAATTAATTTAATTACTGATAATTAAGTTTTATTATTTATTCTAATTTTAATTAATCTTATATTTATTATTTTTAATTAATTAATTAATTTTTATCATTTAATTTAATTATTAATTATTTTAATTATTAATTATTATGTTTATAGTTATTTTAATTGTTGTAATTATATTGATTATACTAATTGTTTTAATGTATATATTTTAATATTCGTTTATTTTAATTATTATTAATTATTACTTCTTAGTTGTTATACTTATATTTATTTCAATTTATTTATCAATTTTAATTTTAATTGTTATGATTATATTTATATGCATAGAAGATACCCGTATCTTAGCTAGGAGTGATCACTACTTCATAAGGAAATTCAGAGAAGCCATAGAAATTAGCAAACACCCTAATAACCTAAACAGAAACGATGGATGGACCATAAGAAAAAACTGGGTTCGAACCCTATCATCCAAATCTACCCCTAACTATAATTCTCCCCTAATTAACCTAGAACAAACATAAAAGTTCTAATCCATTTTAATTTAATAACACACTATGACCTATATCTTAACTATAATAAACTCCTCAACA
>APFE030315449.1:65383-93280 GCA_000404065.3 Pinus taeda
AATTAAATTAAATTAACCATAAACCTAAAGGGAAAAAGAATAATTAAATCAATTATATCTGTCGACTAAGCATCTCCATATATATAAGTGGAAAAACAAGACCAGTCTTTCAATATTCTCTCACATCCTGAAGATGAAGCACCGTTGCTAGTTTGAAACGTCGATGAAAAAGAATCCTTATGCAATGTATCTGAAAGATAATCTGAACAATAATGAAACTCGCAGAAACCTCAAAGACAAGAATAACACTATTTTGAACATGGTCCACTTCATGATGTTTTTCAAAAATGTAAAGCTGGTGTTTTGGGATGATGCATTTATATGTGTAGTATATGTAAAAAAAATTGTTTGTATCATGATATCAAAGATAACACTCCTTATGAAATGTGGTATGACGACATTCCTTCGATAAGGCATCGTAGGATATTTGGTTCCACGTGTTATTCCTTGAATCCTAAGGAACAAAGAAGCAAGCTTGATGCAATGATTTAAAATTGAATCTTCTTGGGGTATTTAGATACCGCTAAAGCATATCATCTTTACAATGAGGTAAACAACAAATTTATAATGTCAAAAAATGTGATGTTTCTTGAATCTTCCAAGATTGACAACAATATTGAGTGAGACCTTGATTGTTTAAAAAAGATTCCTTCATGCAAAATGTTATCATGAATTCCATAACAATATTCAACATCTTGAAGGGGGATCCCTATCTTAGATTAATCTATAGATTCACCTTTTGAAGAATTGTCTGCCACTCATGAATTTTTGGTCACTCCTGCAAATCAGTAAGACCCATTGAGTGACGTGATTGAGAGGACTATAAGGCTAAATATTGTTGGAACCCCATCTCAATCAACAGAGCAACCTAGACCATCTTATAAAGTTCCCCTAAAATGGCTTACAATAACAATTAAAAGGGTTCACCTTGATGAGGCCAGAAAGATAGGAACTAGAAGTTCCACCAGACAAAATGGAGTTGATATAGATGATTATGATTCAGTTAATTATACGTACATTTCTTATGATCATGAATTGAATTTGTCTACAAATTTTCAACCAACTTCCTTTAAATAAGTTGCTTCTCATGATGAATGGAAAGAAATAATGCAAATGGAGAATGATGCTCTTATAAAGAATGGAACATGAAAGTCGATGGACCATCCATTTGGAACCAAACCAATCAGCTACAAGTGGGTCTACAAGAGAAAATCAAAATCAGATGGCTCACATGACAACCACAAAGAAAGGCTCATAGAAATAGGAATTGCAAAGACAGAAGGTGTCTATTATGAAGATATTCTTTCCCCTAAAACAAATTGGGCCACCATCTAGATTCTATTTTCCTTGGCATCTCAGAATGAATGGAAATTCCATCATATGGATGTGAAGATTGTTTTCTTAAATGAAGAATGAAAGGAAAATGTCCTCATATCTAAACAAGAAGGGTTTTTTGTGAAGGGACATGAATAGAAATTATGAAAACTCATAAAATCCTTATATGGACTAAAACAAGAGCCATGAGCTTGGTTGAAACATTGACTGAGCATATTCTAAAATTAAAATTTTAACCCTTTAATATTGATGATGTAACTGTATTGTGTCAAGAAAGTTGGAAAAACTATTTCCCATATTGTTGTATATGTATATGATTTGTGGATAATATGGAACAATGAAAACTATATTGCATCCATAAAGAAAGAGTTGAAGAAATTATTTGAGATGATAGATTTGGGACACCTTCACCATTGCTTGGGCATTGAAGTGACCCAACATCCAAGATATAGATTCCTCTCTCAAAAGTAAACTGGAGAGTTTTGGAACAAGTTTGGCAAGGCTAAATGCAATCCTTTGTCCACTCGAATGGAACAAAATTTGAAGCTCACATCTAAAGAAGAAAATGAATTTCAGGATGCAAATAAGTATAGATAACTTGTGGGAAGTCTTATCTACCTCACCAGTACTGGATCAAATATTCCATTTGTTGTCGGAATCCTTTCCAGGTTTATGAAAAATCCTTATGAAGGATATTATTCTGCTGCAAAAAGAGTTCTAAAGTACTTGTAAGGAACTCAAGCCTTTGGACTCAAATATTCACAAGTGGATGACTTCATGTTGATTGGATATTTTGATTTAAATGCCGATAAAGATAAGGAGAATGGAGTGTCTACCTCAGGATACTGTATGAGTCTTGGATCAAGGATTGTCTCTTAAAGGTCACACAAATAGTCAATTTTAATATATTTCATAATAGAGGAAAAATATGTGGAAGTTGTAGAAGCAGCCAAGGAGATTATGTGGCTTAGGAAAATTCTTGAATACTTGCAGGAGAAGCAAGTGAACACAACTCCTCTTTTGATTGAAAAAGCTTCTACAATCAAGTTGGCTAAGATCCCAAATTCCATGATTTAACCAAAGATATCAATACAAAGTATCAGTTGATTCCATATCATGTAGAGCCCCAGGCTATTCATCTACAACATTGTTCTAAAAATGAACCAATTGCAAACATCTTCACCAAAGCACTTAGACGAGAACAATTTGAAAGATTTAGAATGATGCTTGGGCTCACAAATGCCCCTTTAGATTAAGAGGGGGAATTTTAGACACCTAATCCTCAAGGATTGGGTGAATAAATTACAAATATGTAAATAAAGGAAAATGAATAGTTAGAATAGGAAGAAACCTTGGAATATGAATCCAAAAGGTAAGACCTATTCATGTTATGTAATGTTTTTTACGTTAATACAAAGTCAATAATTAGATAGTTATTTTCCTTCACATAACACCTTCCATGTTATATCAGGAAGAGGAACATTTCCTACCTTCTATAGAGGAATGGACACTCGATGCTTATGCATAGTTGAAAGAGGATACACTTTTTTAGAAGAGGTCAAAAAATATGAGATAGTGGCAGAATGACCTTCAATAGATTGGGTTGAAAGGGAAACTTTTAGGCAAAGCTAAATGGTACACTTGAGAGAAGGTGGGGGAATTTTTTTTTCACCTCACTCAATACAATATTTTGGAGACCAAAAGCCTCCCAAAATGGGGAGGTGTGAACCATAATGGATCATTATATTGCTTTTCATCCATATTGAAGCTTTTAGAGTAGAAAAGGTGGAGGAATCAGTTCATAGGAGCACATTTACATATGGGACCCAGTTAGACAAATTGAGGTGTGAAACCTTTTAGAAGTAGTTTTAGGCTTTAAATGATACTTTTTGGTGGTAAAACGTTTACTCTTAAGTGTAGAACGTTTTAGTGTTATTATACAAATACATACCTTTCCAACGACATAAGAATAACCTCAATTAATGTCCATATGCAAACATTATGCCACTCAGAAGTTGACCTTCCTATTTTGATCACCATAATTCAAGAGGATGCCTCATCGGTCCCAATTATTCATGGAAAAGAGGCTAGCCATGTGATCATGATAAATAAGTCTTGATAATATTCCATATTATATATCCGTATAAGACTTGAATGAGTCAAACATAGCCATGAGTAAGTTATCAGGATGTGTTATAAATGGGCCACTAAGAGGAAAAGGGGTTCTATTCTATTCAACTGCATTTTGTTCCATAGATGAGCGTATTAGCTAAGGGTGGATAGGGAAAAAGAAAACAAAGAGGATTTGTGCATCGTAGCAACTTATGGGCCATAAGCCTTAGTTCTTTATACCTGCATCCATTTTCCATTAAATGAAAGAGAGGAGAGCAACCTCACCTTCCAACTATATTTTCTCCTAAAAAGGTTTCCAAGGTTATATATTGTGTTAATTTGTGGTTTATGTGTTTTGTTTCACTGTTGTCTATTTTATACATGTTTTATCTATTGCATGCATAGACATAATGTAGTAAATAACGAATCCAAAAATATAAGGAGAAATTAACCCTTATAATGTATATTTTAAATTTAAAACATAATTTTATGAAATATGTTGTGACTAATTATCCAATTAAATATCCATAACAATTTATAGATCATCAAGTTCCACATAATACTATATCAATAATAAATGTAGTTTTTAACCCCGTACAGAAATTACCTGCATACGAATTCTAAAACACAGAAAATAAACAATGTAAGAGCATAACACATAAAACACATATACACAGAGATTTTCCCCTAGATCCCAAAACCGGGACTACCAGCTTTATTTTTCATTATGTTCCTTTCAATGTTGTAATAAATATTTATACATGCCAAGGCATCCAATACCATGGAATGAAAACCATCGCGCCCAATACCATGGACCGAAAACCATCGCGTCCAAAAAAACATGTGCGAAAATCATGCACAAAACCATAGGTGGGTCTACGCAACCTAACATAGGGTCCAAAACCAAAATTTTCTGGGGCGTTGCTCCGAACCCCATAAAGTGGGGTTACGGGTACACCTTATACCCCCTATGACCCCCCCTAGCTACACAATTGGCACAATGAAGGGGGTGCTCCACTCCCCCTCTAAACCCCCAGTTAACTACCTGGGCTAGTCGTGGAAAGAATATAACACAACCCAACATTCTCCCACTTGTTGTTTTCTTTCCATAGGGGGGCCACAAGAGAGCTTAGTCATTTTTCCAGCCCTGAAATGCCCATTGTTTCTCTACATCGAGATAACTTCTCAAAGCTCACATATTTTGTCAATGCATCTGCAGTATTCTTCAAAGTGTCCACCTTTACCAACAACACCTTTTTGTATTCTATCATATCCCTCACAAAGTGATATTGAACATAAATGTGCTTTGTCTTTGAATGATATGCAGGGTTCTTTGCCAAGAAAATTGCACTTTGGCTATCACAGTATATCCTTATAGCTTCTTGTACTAACCCCATACTTGAACACAATCTCTGCAACCAAACTACTTCCTTGCTTGCATGAGTGGCTGCCATGTATTCTGCCTCTGTAGTTGATAGTGCCACTACAGATTGTTTCTTATTCATCTAATAGACTGCACCTCCAAATAGGTTAAACATATACCAACTTGTAGATCTTCTCTGATCTATATCTCCAGCCCAGTTTGCATCAACAAAGCCATGAATATCCAACACTCTGTCCAATCCTGGTCTTCCTTGGTAGCACAAACCATAATCACTAGTGCCATGCAAATACCTGAAAACCTGCTTCACTGCTGTCCAGTGCTCCTTCCCTGGTTTTAACATAAACTTGCTCAATGCTCCCACTACATGTGCAATGTTTGGTCTAGTACAGACCATTGTGTACATCAGGCAATTGACTGCACTTGTATATGGAACATGGGACATGTCCACTTCCTCCTCTTGTGTCTTGGGACACTGTTCAGCAGATAACCTCACACCTACAGGAATATGAACCTTCACTGGTTTACTATCTTGCATATTAAACCTTTGCAGTATTTTCTCGACATACTTCCTCTGGTTTAACCAGAGCTTCCTCTTTGCACGATCTCTTTTAATTTCCATGCCCAAAATATAGTTTGCAGCACCAAGATCTTTCATGTCGAATTTGGAGGACAATTGGGTCTTCAAATCCTCGATAATTTCTTTGTCATTTCCAACCAACAACATATCATCCACATACAAGACCAGATATATAACACGGTCACCAATTAATTTAAAATACACATAGTGATCTGCTTTGCTTCTGGTGAAGCCAAGTCCCCGTATAAATGTATCAAATTTCTGATACCACATCATTGGTGACTGTTTAACCCATACAAAGACTTCTTTAACTTGCATACGAGTTCTTTCTTACCCTTCACCGCAAAGCCTTCAAGTTGCTTCATGTAGATTTCCTCTTCCAAATCCCCATGAAGAAATGTTGTCTTCACATCCATCTGTTCTACCTCAAAATCAAAAGCAACAGCAACAGATAAAAGTAATCTAATAGAAGTTACCTTGGCAAAAGGAGAAAAATATCACCAAAATCAATTCCCGGCACCTGGGAATAACCTTTTGCTACCAACCGAGCTTTGTATTTCTCCACCTTCCCTTCTGCATTTGTCTTCTTCTTGAACACCCATTTGCTGCCAATGGGTTTCCTTCCAGCCGGCAACTCCACCAGATCCCAAGCCTCATTTTTGTGCAAAGATGCCATTTCATCAACCATGGCCTCTTTCCAGAGTTTTCCATCCTCTGATTCCACTGCTTCCTTCATAGTTCTGGGATCATCATCAGTAACAAACAAAGAAAAATTTGAATAGAAAGCAGATGGACTATACCTTTTTGGTTGCCTTCTTTCTTGAACTGATCTTCTCATAGCTGGAGCTTGTGGCTTTTCATCTTCTGATTCCTCCTCTGTTGTAGAGTTTGATTCTTGCTCCTTTAGCTCAAGCTCTATCTTCTCAAGTTCCTTTGGTTGGACTTCATGTTTAATAACATCTTTCACCTTTCTAAACACCACATGTCAGCTGTACACAACCTTCCTTGTTACTAGGTTCCAAAGCTTATAACCCTTTAAACACATCCTTACACCCAAGAAAGATTCACTTTTCAGATTTACTATCCAACTTGGTTCTTTTCTCCTTTGGAACATGTACATATGCATCACATCCAAATACCCTTATATGTGAAAGAGAGGGTTTCTTACCAATCCATACATCTTGTGGAGTCTTATCCTCTAGCACTGAGAAGGTGACCTGTTGACCAGGTAACATGCAGTATCCACTGCCTCTGCCCAGAATTCTTGTCCTAACCCAACACCACTAAGCATGCTTCTTTCCCTTTCCATCAACGTCTTGTTCATTCTTTCTGCAACTCCATTTTGTTGAGGTGTATATGGAGTAGTCTTCTGTCGTGATATACCACACTTCTTACAGAATTCTTCAAATTCCTTGCTGCAAAGCTCTCAACCATTATCTATCCTCACCACCTTTATCTTCTTCTTTGTCTGATTTTCCATGAGAGCCTTAAATTCTTTAACCTTGTCAAAGACTTCAGATTTCTTCTTAAGGAAATATATCCATGTATTCCTTGAGAAGTCATCTATAAATGATACATAGTACATAGACTTACCCAGTGTTGGAACCTTCACAGGTCCAAACACAACACTATGCACAAGCTCTAATATCTGTTTTGCCCTCTTACTACTAGAGGGGAAACTCATTGATTCTGCTTCCCATATACACAATTTTCACAGAAATCAAAATCCAGAGAGCTATTATTCATACCTTCTACCATACCTTTACCATGAAGTATTCTAAAGCCTTTCTCTCCAATATGTCCAAGCCTTTGAAGCCACAACATGGTCTTCTCTCCAGAGACCACTAGATTTTCTGCTCCACTTTTAGGAACCACAGAACTATTGCACCCGTCAACAACAGTGCTACCTTGCAGCTTGTACAGAGTTCCAATCCGAACTCCCCACATCAATACCAGTGCTCCCCGAACCATTTTGTAGGTATCCTTCTTGAACACTATTTTTACACCTACATCATCCAACTTGCTTATAGAAATTAGATTTCTGGCCAATGCAGGAATATGCAGAACACCCAGAAGTGTTCTAACCCTTCCACCTTGCAACTTCAATTTTACTTTTTCGCGACCAATGATTCTAGCCTTCCTATCATCCCCTAAGAAGACATCACCACCATCATATTTCTCATACTCACAAAACCATTCTCTATGGGGAGTGAAGTGAAAGGATGCACTTGAGTTAATCAACCATGCCTCATGATCTACATGTGTACTTGAAGAAGCCAAGTACACATCCCCACCTTCATCTGAGGTGGTTTTTGCCTCTGTAAAAGGAGAATCATCAGATCCCTTTCCTTTATCAGGAGCTTTAGATTTACAGTCCCTTTTGTAGTGCCCTTCCTTTTCGCATTTCCAACACACCACCTTTATAGGTTTTCTTGGAGATTTAGATCTCCCTCTAGATTTAGATCTCCCACTCTATGACTTATTTTTATTTCTGTTCTAGGACCGTCCTTGTACAGATAAGGCATAACCATTCTGGCTCTCCATATTTTTCCATCTCATCTCCTTCGTCAGCAAGGCTGAGACTATTTCATCAAACTACAAGGTAGTTGCATTGCTAACTATTGCAATAACCAGACTATCCCATGAATTTGGTAGAGAGCACAAAAAACTAATGCACATATCTTCATCTGAAATTTTAATATCAATAGATGCTAACTGACTTACCAAAGTATTAAATGCATTCAGATGCTCTGTCACCGAGTCTCCATCTTTCATCCTCAGGTTATACAGCTTTTTCCGTAGGAACAGTTTATTCATCAGAGACTTAGATTGGTACAAAGTCCCTAACTTGTCCCACAAAGCCTTTGCTGTAGCTTCCCCTGATACATTCAGTAATACTGAATCTGAGACACACAATCATATTATTCTCTTTGCCTTCCGATCCAACTTCTTCCATTCTTCATCGGACACTCCCGTTGGTTTAGTACTCAGATCTACTGTGATCCACTGATCTTTATCCACCAACAAATCCTCCATCTTGAGTTTCCCCAACTCAAAACTCTGACCATTAATTTTCTTGATCTTTATCTTTCCACTGCTCGCTATCTTCTTTCACTACCAGAATCGATTTCATAGATCTCCCAGTCAACAGGGTCTACCACATTGTTGAGAGAAACCCCTCAGCAACAAAGGTGTCCCCTTGAGGTCAAATCTGCTCTGATACCAAATGTAGTTTTTAACCCCGTACAGAAGTTACCTGCGTACAAATTCTAAAACACAGAAAATAAACAATGCGAGAGCATAACACATAAAACACATATACACAGAGATTTTCCCCTGGATCCCAAAACTGGGACTACCAGCTTGATTTTTCATTATGTTCCTTTCAATGTTATAATACATATTTATACATGCTAAAGCATCCAATACCATGGACTAAAAACCATCGTGTCCAATACCATGGACCAAAAACAATCGCGTCCAAAAAACATGTGTGAAAATCATGCACAAAACCATAGGTGGGTCTGCCCAACCTAACATAGGGTCCAAAACCAAAATTTTCTAGGGCACTACCCTCGACCCCATAAAGTGGGGTTACCGGTACACCTCAAACCCCCTTGTGGCCCCCCCACGGTACACAATCGGTGCAACGAAGGGGGTGCTTCACCCCCCCTCTAACCCCCCGGTTGACTATGTGGGCTAGTCGTGGAAAGAATATAACACAACCCAACAATAAATTATCTTCACTTTCCTATAATTCATACTTATCCTCACTCAATAATCCCACACTTCACTAACTTACACATTCACGAAATTATATTTAGCATTTGTATGGTTTATATTGTGTTAAATTCCTTTCAATGTATTTCAATTTTCTATAACATTTTCTAACAACACCTCGTAATATTAAATTGTTTTCCATCTCTACGAACTTTTAAACTTATGTGTTCATAAAAGCTTAATAAATATGTCACTTATATGTTTATAATACTTCTATTAAATTTGACCATTCTCTTGAATTTTGAATTGATATTGTAGTGAAGACAAATAAACACTTCTTGCTCCGATGCATAACAATTAAGCCAAAATGAAAAGAAATTCATATATATATTTTATATCCAATCCAATTAGAAGCGATGAAACTTACTTGTTTGATCACTACATATATTTTAATCTCCATGTAAATAAACATTTCATATACCTTAATATTCTTTTAATTGTTTTCCAATGACTTAATAAAACCTCCATGTATGTTGAACCATGCCAAAAGGAAAGTTGATATCAAAACAACTAAGGATTAGATATATTAGGTTCCCTACCAAGTGTCTATATAGAATTGTGTTAACTAATTTAGGTAGTTGAATGCTTATGAGCTTCTTGTTAAGATTCACTAGGTTGCCACAGAGTTATATATGTCATAATGAACCCTTTTAGAAAGTCAATATAATAATTATAGTGAACTTACAGTACAAGTCAATAATGTAGCACTTAGCGGTCTCTCATTTTGATGTCTGTTACAGGTCTTCCTTCACAACATTAACTTCAAGTTTGATCCTACATGTTATAATAATACAAATGATAAATAAAATGGTTGATAATAAATCTCTATGACGAGGGGTCTTCATATCTTTCAAGTATTCATTAGTCACCATGTGCAATGCCCTTGATGCTTTCTTCAAACTATAAAAAGAATTTTGTGACCATTTGTATACTAAATTTGTTTTTCTACATTTTTGAAGTATATGTGGCCACTCCACGTAGAAGTTCATTATTATGTGCAATAGTAAATATTTTTTTTACATACATCTAATGCATTTTCCATCTAAATTGCACCACTAATGTTAAAAGTGTTAAAATTATACTGTGTAGACTCATTTGATCTAATCATCTCCTTGTATCTCTGCATCAGAAGTTTATGATGATTTGTCTATATTCCATTTAAAAGCCGCCGCTAGAGTTAGTATAAAGGAGTCTATTAGTCAGATTCAGTCTCCCACCACCTGAGCAGTGTTCATGTTTAACTTTAGTTAAAACCAACCATTCATAATGGTGGGTCGTATATTCTCTTAGGTTTTTATTTTCATCATGAAAGGGTGACCATTCACCTGCTATCATCTCTTTGATAGTTTTGTATGGGATGTGAAAACAGTCTGGGATGTTATGTTCAAAACAAATATCACAGTGGAATCTGCAGTATCCTTCATGATAGAGTGGGTCCATTGCTGTTCTGTTAACATCGTAGTTGGCCCACCATTTCTGTAACCAATCGCACTGTTGATTTCTTTGCATTATACCCGTTGTACTAAATTTTAATTTAGTATAATGGGTTTCTTCTTTGTCATCTAAATTAAGGAAATCTCACCATAGCTATTTGTATGCTACAAAGTCATATACTGTATCTGGAAAACTAATCTTAGGATCTCCTCCTGGCCATAATGCAGAGGTCTGAGTAGGCATGGGCCACGCCAGATTCCTGGTTCGATGAATACAGAAATATTTTTCATAAATTCCATTGTGGATTCCTCCATGACACCATATACCTGAAATATCATGAAAGTCTCTTTGAAGAGCATCTTCTGCATATAAGGCATCTCTTTTTGCCTTTGTGTAAATCATATTATGTATTCATTTACTCCCTTTTGGATACACTCTTCTTTCTGGTACAAGATGCTGAATGTCAGTATGTGCTTGCAGATTAGCATCTAGTACTTTTGTATTTCTCAACTGCCATGTAGGCTTCCAATTTTCTCTGTATTCTTCCCAGTTCTAGTAGTCTACTATAGTGTGCAGGACTTATTGTTTCTGCTCTTGGTCTCATTCTGTAACTATGACCATGCTATGTTCCTGAGGCTGGATAAACTCTCTACTAAGAAAATTTGGGAGACAGTTTTTTGTGCCCTTTATATGTTCAACTTGAAAATCGAAGTTAGCAAAGAGTGCTTGCCACTTAGCAAATTTTTCCTCGCCTAGTTTCTTGATGTCCTTAGTTAATAGCTTCTGTAAGGTGAAAGCATCAGTTCAGAGAAAAATTGTTTGTTTATTAAATAGACATCAAATTTGTTGTTGAAGTTCCACGTAGCTTTGACTTCTTTCTCAATTGTGGAGTAATTCTGCTTAGCGGGATTCCAGGTGCTAGATGCATACTGGACAACTTGTTCAGTGTCAATGTTTCTCTGCTTTAGGATTCCCCCCCATCCTATATTACCGACATCCGTTTCAACAATCTTGAATGCATTGTCGTCAGAGTCATATAGAATAGGAAGAGATTTTACCTTGTCTTTGATGTTCTGAACAACTCTAGTGTGTTCTTCTATCCACTGAGGCGGATTCTTTTTAAGCCTTTTATTTAATATACTCCTGTGAGTGGCACAATCTTGATAAAAGTTACTGACGTAATTCAAACAACCCAAAAACCTTTGAAGCTGGTTTTTGTCTGTAATAACATCTGGAAATCTATCAGCAAATTCAAGCACATGCTTTTGTAGAGAAATTTGGCCATTGAAAATAGTATGGTAGAGAAATTTGATAGTAGTTTGGAAAACTTCTATCTTTTTCTTACTTAAAACTAGACCATTATGCTTTACCAACTTCTTAAATGTATGAACATGCTTGAAATGGTCCTGGATGTTCTTAGAAAAGATTAGAATGTCATCAATGTAAACTATAAGCCAGTCAAAGTATGGCTTAAATATTTTATCCATTACCTTCTAGAATTTAGATGCACCATTTTTCAAACCAAAAGGCATGACATTCCACTCATAGTGGCCTGCTGGGATGCTGAAGGTGGTCTTGAACTTATCTTTCTCTAAAATGGCTACTTGCCAAAATCCTACCTTCAAGTCAAAGTTTAAAAATATCTTAGCTCCTGCTATCCGTGCAATCAGATCTCCTTTGTGAGGGATCGGATAGGTGTCATTTGCAAGAACATAATTTAGAGGTTTGAAATTTATTACTAGCCTTGCGATACCTTTGATTTGTTCTATTCTTTTGTTGACATAAAATCCATAACAGTTCCAGGGACTATCAGATTCTCTGATGAGCTTTCAGTCTAAGAGCTATTTAATCTCTTTTTCGTAGAGATCTCTATATTCTTTACTCATAGGAATAGCTCTACTTTTATAGGGCTTACTTGTATATCCTTCTTTGTATGGAAGCTCAATAGTATGCTGCTTTCGGTGCCAAAATGCATTTGGTTCTTCTGAGAAACATTCATCCTCAATTTGTTTTTTCAATTCCTCAATTTTTCTCCTAACCTGAGGATTCTTTAGTGGTTCTTCTACCTTAAGTGTAGATTTTAGATCTTTTAGATCTATCAGTTTGGCTTTTGCTTTGTCTAAATTTTGGACAGTTTGGACCATTGTAGAGACTCTAGGATTTGAGATATAGGGCAACTCAATCCTTTTGGTTATTCCTTTTGAAGTAGGAATAGAAATAAAATAACCAACGTTGTTTTCTTTTAATCTTGTTGAACCATGTGGCTCAACAACTACTAGGAATATATTTCCTAGAATACAGTCAACTGGGATGTCTGCTACTACAAACTTCACATTGATGCAATGATGTTCAAAATAGATAGAAGCCTTAGGAACTTCATACTTGAGCGTTTTACTGTCGAATCCTACAACATTTCTTTTTGCAGAAACCCAATATTTTATTGGTATCACTTTCTTATTTAAAATGTTCACATCAGCTCCTGAGTCAAGGAGTGCTATGAGTTCAAACATTTCTCCCTTTATGAAAATGTTCACTTTTACATGATGTTGATGGTAGGAGATAGCTAGAATTCTCATTTCTTGAAATCCAAAGACAGGGTCTTTCTTTCCTTCAACAATTTCAAGATTTGGGTTAAGATTTTTGGCATATGTTTCTGTGTCCCATGAATGAGAATTTTCCTCTACAACTTGCTTTCCTTTCTTTATTTCAGCAATTTGGGATTTCAAGGTAGAGATTTCAGATTTAATATTATGAATTTCTCTACTCACTTCCCCCAAGGTGAGTGAACGCACCTTGTCTGGCTTCTCTTGATGTCTCTACAAGGACCTAGTATTCCTTTCAAAATAAGCATCAATAAATAATGGCTTTTTACTTGAATTTCTGGAAGAACTAGATTTGAGCTAGTCCATGAATGCCTCTGTTAGCCGAATCTTCATTTCTCCATCTTCCATTGCTTGAATCCGAGAAAGAATTTTTATCTCATCTTCTTCTATGGCAGCCATTAAGATTTTCTCCTTCTTTGGTCTGAACGACATTTCTTTAGAACTGGGATCACTGTATGATTCTGAATCAGAATCATAGTGCATCTAACAAGCACATTCCTTCGGTTCAGGACAAGAACAAGATGTCGTTTCAGAATCTAAACAATCTTGCATGTGTGCTTGTAATTCTTCTTGAGACGAAGAACTAAAGGAATCAAAAGATGATTCTTCTAGTTGTTGCTGCTGGATTTGGTCTTTAATTACCACATTTGGGCAACGTTTTGTCCTATGAGTGTGGGAACCACACTTCATGCATTGTATCTATCCCTCTTGCTTGATATTTTTACCTCTCTGAAAAGAGGCTTGGGAATTCTTCCCTCTATTTTCTTAGATTTTTCTCCTTCTGGACATCTTGAGGATGTATGTCCAGTCTTGCCACACAACCAACAAGTGAGATTGTTCCATTTCTCTTTTTGGATGTATGTAAATGAATGTCAGAGGGTCTATAATAATGTGTCTTGGGGACATACCTGTAGTAGCCCTTCCTGGTTTTATAGGAGTGACTTTTAAGCCATTGAGAATACTTTCTTCGATATTTGTAGCCCTTTTCATTCTGTTTATACTCCTTTTTAGCCTGTTTCTTTGCTTTTCTTCTTTTGACCAAAGGGTCATCAATTGTAAGTCCATATTTACTGCAAATGGACTTCTTGTCTAGGAGCTTTGAATTTTTTTCCAAAGATTTGTTTACTTTGGAACTTGTGCATAAGCTTACTAATGTTTTTGTAATGTGAGAATAAATCTCACCCCATGTATATGATTCGAATGGCAACTGGAAAACTTCTTGCAACCTGATATAATCAACAAATATGGATGGAAGAGCATTAAGATATACCTATTTCCATAACAGATTCTTTGAATCTTTCACTTCATAGATTCTTTGCATCCAATCCCTGTGAAAGTCTTCATATTCTGACATCTTGTGACATTTGAGATTGATGAGGATGACTTCATGCTTATCTGCAATCTTTGTTTCACTGCCACACCAATGTTCTAAGATCATGGAGGTTAAAGCTCCAATCATGCTTCTTATAGTTGAGCCATATGAAATGTGAATCACATCTCCTGTTTCATCTTTAAGCACTTTTGCTTCCATTTTTATCAACAATTTTGGAGACGATTCAGTCTCCCACCACCTGAGTAGTGTTCCTGTAAAACACTGAATAATAGTCTTGCATGCTTCTATCTCACTTTTTCCTCTATGACACATGATTTTATATTCTATGAACATCATATCAATTAATTGTCTAATTTGACCAACACTCAGATTATCAATATTCCACTCTCTATGTGATTCATGGAAAAATGTATGAGCTGAAGGAAGCTTACCTTTGCCTTCAAGATCAGGTGCAGGATATTTATTGAACCTACTTTCAAGAGGTTCATATATGGGAAAGATCTAAGACTCATATTCTTTCTTATCATCTTCTTCTTCCTTAAATAAGGAACTAATGGTGACTTTTTCTCTAGCCTCTTCCTTTTCTTCTGAAGATGTGGCTACTTCTACGGGGAATAGTGCCAGGAACCTGTTGATTGGTTTAACAGGATCTTGAATCTTTATATTTCTTTTGTAGAGAAAAGAGGTAGGAACTGGTTTATCTATTTTTGACAGACTTATCTTTTCAACCCTTTCAGTTCAACCAGATATCAGATTTTTAGTAGTATCTATGTGATCTACCATTTTTTCTTCCACTTCCTCTATTTTGTTTAAAGATTATTTGGCATAAGATCTAACAATAGATGAAGTATATTGTACGTCGTTGAGGTTTCTGTTAACCTCATTTAGTGAGACTTAAATAACATCAAACTGTTCCTTTATTTCTACAGCCTCTACTATATTTATCTCAAGACCCTTTATTGCTGTATTCGTCCAGTTGATTTGTTCACTGGCTTTTTAAATCCTTCCATCTATGCCTAAAGCACTTTCATCCTTTTGAATCAAAGGAATTGCTTTTGCTGCATTTTGATTTTCTCCGATGATAATTCCTCTGTAAGGAGGAAAAGTAGGTGGAGTCTCTATTCTACTACCATCTAAGGTTGTCCAGGCGTGTTTGGTAGACGATGAAGAAGATGATCCTGTCAACACAACTTCAGGGGAAACATTTTTCTTCCATTCATAAAAGGAAATCCAAGAGTTTGTAATTTCCATATAATGTTTCCAATCTTTAGATAATTTAATCTTCTCCTCAATAGTATGACTAAGGCCAAATTGTTCTGCTTCTGGATTGGTAAATAAGTCCCAGTTCAACATGGATTTCATCCATTTAGAACTTATTTCTGATTTTAAACAACCATTCATTAGAGTAAATAACTTGTGCATTTCCATGATTGTAGGATTATTACAGTCATTTGTAACATGACCAAATATACATGAAGGAATCAAGCCTTTTGTTTGCTTATGATAGCCTAGTCCATATTTGGGCTTGGTTGGCCTCATTACACTGAACATTTCTGTCAATCTGGGATCTTCTCCTTCTAGAGTAATAATCTCATGCATCGTTAGAACATGGTCAGACTCTGGCTCATGAGGAAAAGGGATGTCTGAGCATTTTCGGTTCGGGCATGGATTAACTGATGTAGAAGGAGGAGCTTCTCCAGTTCTTGGATGGTGATTCTCATGGATGACAGATTCAACAAGGGTACATAAATTTGCAACAGCTTTACATTCAGGACATGTAACTTCTAGGGAATTGAAATTGACTAGCTGGGTAAATTCAAATAAAGAGATATGTTTACAAGAAATTGAGCTAGAACAAGCGGTATCAACAGTGGATGGATCTCTATAAAATCTAGAACTTTTACAGGCTCTTTCAATTCCTTTGTAATCAATAGTAGATCTTCTAGGGAAAGACAAAACAACAAAGGATTGGTTCTCTTGGATATCAGCAGAGGTTATTCTTTTAAGTGATGGAGGATTGGGATTAGAAACTACCTAGTGTTTAGGGAATGTAAGATCTTCCCATCGAATTGTTTGATGTTCTATTTTTTGATTCTTTGAATCTGTTAGAACAACGACACTTGATTTTGAATTCGGACTGGGTGTATGGCATATGACTGGCCATAAGGTATTTGTGTGTTGGAAACATCCTCTAGATTGTATGGCTATGTTATGTATTTTCTGGTGCATATCAAACCCTGAAGTTTGGATCTGAAACTGCAAGATTTGATCTATTGCTTCATCAAAGACATAGACTAAAATATTAGGATAACATTCAAAGCATACTGGGCCATGCGATAGAGGGGCAACTATACCTCCCATTAAGGAATCGGTATAATTATTATGAGTAAGGTCTCGGATTGTGGCTAGCACAAAAGTATTTAAACCTTGATGAGTCAAAGGGTTGACCCCAATCTTTATGCATCCCAAGTGCAAATATTTTGTTTTTAACCTTTTAGCTTCGGCCTATAAAGTTTTTGGATCTAGAAGAGGGATTGTCTGAATATTGTTAGAATTCTCCTGAATCTAACTAATAGACTTGTTTATACTAATTCTAGTGGAGGATTTTAAATGGAATATAGACAAATCATCATAAACTTCTGATGCAGAAATACTAGGTAATTACCATCGATAGATGGTTGTGGCTCTTCATATTCAAGTTCTGCTTGATTTAAGACTCGACTAGAAATTGATAAAAACATGTCCCTAAGGGGATTGTTTGTAGTGGATGACTCTCGGTATTCTAATTCATGGAAGGATATAGGCTTCCTGAATGGATCCATTAATATGAGTGATGATTTAGAATACCAACCTCTTGAACCAGACGTTACTGGCTCTGATACCAATTTTCAGTATGTGCTTCGACAATGCTTGCTACAGTGTTGCTACAGTTCCACTTCTTGTTGTTTGAAACTTGCATAGTTTTGCACCATTTATTTTTCTCATTTATTTATCAAAAACTTTGAGGCTCAATTGTGCTTATGTTATTATCATAAGAATAAAGTTCATTGTAGGCAACTTCTTCAAGATTATTCAAAAATAAAGTAGATTTTGTCTTTCTTTGTGCTCTCCGTTATCCTTTTTCTCTTGGTTTTCATATCAACAACAATTTTAAATTCTATGCTAGAATATTCAAGAGTGATTTTTTCTTTCTTTGTGCTCTTCGTTACCTTTTTTCTTTTGGTTTTTATATCAACAAAAATCTTAAATTCTACACTAGAATTTTCAAGAGTCTTTGATCATTTAGGTGTTCTTTGCATTGTTTTGGGTGATTAATTTTTAAATTAAAATTTATGCTTGTTTTCAGAATTAATAATAGCTTCTAAATATAATTCTTCATGAATGTTGTCAAAATTATTAGGTTCTTTCATAGATGTACTACTTTTGTAAAATATGATGTTACATTGTATTGCGACAGTCTTAGCATAAAATTCCAATTATATAATATGCATTCAATTGTTCACAATAACCAAGTAAAATGCATGTGCACCATTGATTATGCATTATATAACTATTTTACACCTTTGAAATATGCATATATGCCATGCTTATGAATGCATTCAAATGTTCCAAAGTAGTGTTGTGTTCATCCTTTCTTTTTAAGGTGTAAGGTTTCACACAATTTTTTTACTTTTGAATTCCCTTATCAAGTATACCATGTAGGTTTAGGATTCTTGTATCATATGAAATTGCACTTAACTACTCTTATATGCCTACCACTTGGAGGTAGGTATTTTGGTCCATCCATATGTCATATTCATGTGTGACCTTCACAATGAAACAAAGTATCTCTCAATTATTACTCTAATGTGACGGGTGACCATTTCAAGGCGCCTCTCACCTTAGCTTAGATATGGGACCTCACCACGATATCTAGTTCTTAAGTATGTCCGTTATATCCTTGTGCATGCAGTCATTGATTTAACTCACTTTGACCTCTTGGGGCATTATTAACTTCATGGATTCAATTGAGGATGCAAACCCTATGGTTGGGCCCATGGTCACTTAGGATGCCTTGAATTGGATCCCTAGCTACTCAAACCATTTTGGAATTACTATTTATGGAGTCAATTTGAGTCGAAATCCTTGACCATAGTTAATGTCTTGGCACTAGCCATATCATGGATTTTCTTAGGGTACCGATGATTTTCAATCCACAAGTCATGTAGCAGAGAGTCACTTTGGGACTAAAACCCACTATAATGTTATATCAAATCCATTGCATGAAGTCAATAGACACTATATAATGGTCACATATGAATCAAGTAACACATTAACTAATCTAACATTTTATTATGCTTTGAGATCTAACATTTTCCTATTTATAACCTTCAATTCCTTCCTTTAAGAACTATTCAAGTAGATTAAACTATTCTATATATGAAAATCCTATTTTATAGGTACATAATCAGATTAATGAATAATTTTCTTCCACTTTTCTCAACACTCTAGGATTTCTTTCACCTATCATCTCCAATAGCTCTATAGGGACTCCTTTGGCTAGTTGAGATCCAACCTTACACAATTAATTTTTCCATCATAGCAACATATTCATTGGCATGGTTCCACTAATATCTTGGAAGTTTCAATCCTACAACTGCAAGGGTTTGATCATAGGTAAGGAAAAGGAGTTATCATTCACCCCAAGGGCACCATGTCTCTATATATTTGATTAATTTACAATAGTAGATCTAGTGTTTATCTCTACACACACACACACACACACACACACACACACACACATATGAGATATGGTCAGTATTAAGGGGAAAAAGCCATGAAATTGATTTCACAGCTTTTCATCTCAAGCAACTTGGAGATCAACCATTGGAGGACGATACCCTAGCTGTCATAGGGTCTAGAATTTGGGGTTTAACAAACCCTTATCCTTCTACACCTAGTGTGATGGAGTTAAATACCCTAGTTCCTATCCCATTAGCTCTATTTAGTAATCAACACAACATGGAGACATAATAGGGTATGCACGATTGAGGGGTTTTGGAGGAAACATTTTTTTTCTCTCTAAGTGAAGATATGACTAGCCACATCATTCACCTTAGAGGGACTAATCTCCCACTCAAACAATGATGGCACACTTTTAGATATGATTTTTGGTAACCTCTTGTAATCACTTTTGGAATTAGTTGAATCATAGAGGGGTTTAAGTGAATGTGGTTAGATTGGTAGAATGATGTCTAGAGGTTTTATGAGTGGAGTCCCATCTAGTAAAGCCATGCCCTCCAACTAGGAAGGGATGTGATTAGGAGGTTTACAAAATTCCTAAAAATATAAAAAATGTGCTAAAGGAAGGAAGGAAACATAATCTTTTCTCTCTCCTCAAGATAGAACAGTAATGAAGTACATATATCAAGTGGAGGAATAAGCTACATGGGAAAATGAACAATACCCTTTTTAAAAGAGGACGGCTATGTTAAGGACCTACTAATCATTCAATATTAGTTTATTTTTTATATTAGTATATTGATAGAATCTTTCATTTTACCATTTCATTAAAATTGTACAGTTTGTACACACATGCATAACAAGGATAACTAGTGGTAGGATAGTCATATCTTGACTTTTACATTGCATTACTAGTAAAAGGAGGTTTCCCCCTTGAATTGGATTGTATTCATTGATCTTTTATCATTTTCAAGGTGTTTGTATCATAACACATGCAATAGGACATGGCCTATTGGTAATTGAATAACAAACATGCATACTTCATTTAGGTGATAGGTTGGGCATGGAATCCCCCCAAGGCAGGTTTTGGGGCTTAAAGCCCAAGTTTTGACCGAATCTTTTTGTAAAAGCTCCACGAATTGCAAGCATAGGGCACAAAATTATAATAGAGTCACATGGTTGTCCACCCTAGTTTTTGTAATGTACTGTCAGATGGATAGACCAACCCATGGTCTGCAGACCATGGGATTGTATAAATAGAGCGAGGTTCTAAGTGTATAAGATAACGAGTAGAGAAGATAGAATAGAAGAGCATGAGAGATCTAAGTGACTGAGTAACGGAGTAAAGTGTGTCTTTGGGTCGTAGAGGAGGGGAAGGCTCTGTAGCTTAGTGTGCAGAGGCCTAGTAGTCTGCTGCTGAGTACACGGAGCCCTACAACTGAGTGAGCATAACAGGTCAAGTGTGTAACCATTGGAAGAATCAATAAAGAGAAAGTTTACCATATTTCTGTGCATCTTTTTCTGGTTTAATATATTATTGGGTATAATTTGCAAGTATTTCTGTTTATACGCTACACAAAATTATTTGAGTGTTTTGTATAACTAATTATAACATAAGACATCCAAGTACACAAAGGTAATTAACTGATATAGGAAGATAAGTAAGATCACAAGTAATAACACAGAGCGTGGCTCTAGTAGCGTGGAAGCTCCACAATCCCTGGTTAGGGTTGCGTGAAGGTAGTGTATCAGGGTGTAAGGGATAGGGAGGTGCACGAAGTGAACTACACACAGGGACAAACAATGGAACTAGTTGAACCTCTCAGACATCTTCAGGATGCGGAAACTTGGTTCTAGCACCCTACCATACTACTTTGGGTGAGAGCTCAGTCCGCACTCTACGAACTGTTGCCGAAAGGGCCATTAGTACCAGGATTTATTTTCCTAATTAACTCTGAACCTGGGTCAGGCCCCAACAAGCCAACAAATGGTTTTGTTGCTGAGACTGAGATCTACATAGAGATGTCTGATGTTGTATCACTGGAATCTGACAAAGAAAGGAATTGAAGCTTGACTGGGCAAGAAGATTCACGAGTTCGCGGTGCAGGAAAACAAGAATCCGTGACTATCAAAGGAAGAGTGGTTAGATTGCTACTTATATATAGAGATCCATGAAATTTTCTTTGCATCCTTCCCCACTGAGTTGTATGAGTGGATCGCGAAGCTAGCAGATAGCCAAGGAAAGTGTAAACTCAACAAACCGATTGTGTGGACTCCACAATTGGTGCGTAGACTGGAACCATTAGAAGATAAGATCGTGCATGCTATCAATCACTAGCTTGATTGAATCATAGGAGGATTCATTACCGAATTCTTAGTAGATACTTCAGTCAGTTATAGAGAGGCAGAACAATGCGTCGTTGAAGGATTGAGAGGTAAGTATGTTAAATCTTTAAACAATTGGATTAAAATGCTACTGTGTGAAAATCTGGTTATGCGAATAAATTGATGTTTGGGGCTACACGAAGTGGGAGAATCTACAGAAATGAAGGTAGCACAGAACTACAAACTAGCCCCTTGATTTCACCTCTGTGGGGGGCAAAGAAGAGCTTACGAAGGTCGCACCAAGAAGTGCGATGAATATGATAAGACAAAGAATTTCATGCATACCACCCCCACCCACACCATCGCTAGTTTCACCATCTTCAACCCCACCAACATCACCAATAGTTTCATCGTCTTCACCCCCGTATTCACCCATACCACCCCCGACACCATCACGAAGCAGTATGGAAAGCATGAAAAATCTACCAGTGTTCAAAGGAGTAGGGAATGAAGATTAAGACCAATTTTGGTTTGTGATAAAAGCTGTATGGGAAGCACAGGGTTTCATAGATGACAATATAAAGAAGGCAACATTGGTCAACACTTTGCAAGATTGCGCGCTAACCTGGTACATTAAGCATTCCAATGAAAATTCGAATGCAGGGATCGCGGATATCCAAGCTACGCTAAACAAAGAATTTAGCAGGCTAAAGTTAGAGGCATAGTCAATCATTGGGTACAAGGAAATCACAATGCTACCAAGCGAGACCCTGTGGGAGTTAGATCAAAGACTAAAGTTAACAATTCACGAAGAAAACATGACATTAACAGATGGGAAACACTGCGAATGGTTTGTAGCATCATTAATGCCGCATCTATGGAACACACTATTGCAACAGAGGCTAACCACTCAGGCCGAGGCCTTGGAGGTCACAATGAGATTTCAAGAGACCTCGATACAAGATCATAACCTTGGAGTTTAGTAGATTCACATGCAGTTGAAAAACTTGTGCCTGGAGATGCATAGTTTGAAGCAAGACAAGACAACCCACCCAGAGATGCGTGATGAGGTATGGTGTGTAAAATGCAAGGGCCAGGGGCACAACAAGGATCACTTCCCGGTGTTCACGAATTACCTTAAGGGAGGAGGGCCAATGCCACTAAGACTGAAGGCACAAGCAAGACTAAGCGCAGCGTCTACACTGTGGTGCGTGATTTGTCAGATAGGAAGAAAACATGCTACAGATAACTGGCATCTATTATAGAAGTATACGCAAGATTCACAACAGTTTTTCTATAATTTCTGTATATTAGTAATACATGATGAGCAAACCTGTAGAAGTTATGAGCTGATGATGGATCAAACTCCTACCTACCTACAGAGTTTGGGCCGAAAAACGACCCCTCGATCAAAACATAGGAATGACACGCACTTGATTTCAGGGGCACAGACAAGGCCGAGGTGGATGGGGACTAGGAAGAGTTTGCAGACAACTAATATGTTACAATTGCAGAGGGCTAGGGCATTATTCCCACAATTATATGAATCCAACATGACCATCATTCTTGTATTGTACGTTGTTTGATCATGAGATGAAGGACTGTCCCACACTGAAAATGAGCTTGCGCGATAAAGGAGCACTCCAACCTCCCCCGAATCAGAACTTGCAAATGATGAGGTTTGAGCTGCACAAGGAAGACCCTAATGTAAATATCGTGCTCCAGAGTGGGATTATGATAGGGGATGGCAAAGGCAAGCAACCCGAAGAAAGTATTTGGGTTCGTAAGGCTCCAGCGAAGGAACCAGAATTTGATGTGGAGCGCGCTAAATAGACCTTCATGGAAGCTGAGAGGAGCTTCATTGATGCCTCCACTTCAAGAAGTATAGACAAACTAGAGCTAGAGATGGACCCATCAATGCTCACTATGTTCTTGGAGGCATGCATGAAGCTACTGTGCGACAACAAGGTTGTAAAGGGGTTGCAAGAACTCATAACTAGATGCACTAGGATCGCACTAGGAGAACCACACATAGTTCGAAAGCTTGGGAAGCACACAACGCGAACAGGAAGAGAGATGAGGTTGACCGCGCAGATTGGAGAATATGAGATGGACCAAGTGATGATGGATCTAGGATCGAATGTGAACATCTTGCCAAAACAGACATGGGAGAGCATGGGCAAGCCTGCGTTGCAATGGTCTCCTATCCAACTATGAATGGTGAACTAGCAAAATATCCTACCTATGGGGAGATTGAAGGGAATCACAATAGATATTGAAGGAGCAAGCGCGCTAGTAGATTTCAAAGTAACAGAGATTATTGCTGACAACAATACCTACCCCACGCTATTGGTAATAAACTGGGCCACTGACATGAATGGAGTGATAAATTTGAAGAAGCGTAAGATGATATTTGAGAAAAAATCACTACGCGTAGTGGTACCCTTAGATCCTACAGAAGGATTGTGCTACATAGCTCCAATACGTGACTACGACAGTGATGATGATCTGGCCTGCATATAGAAGATAACCACGTGGAGCAAGACTAGGTAAATCCAACCACGGATGGTCGAATCTCTTGGGAGCACGAAATCTCTTGCACATCAAATTCTGACGAGGAGATAGAATGATGGCAGAACTGGTTACATGAGATAACCACGCTCAACTATAACATGATGATAATATCGTTGCGCTACGTAGCAACAAAGGTAAGATATCTACCTATGTATAATGGGTTAAGCGAGGTGGATGACTTCTTGAACAAATTTGAAAGAAAAGTACCAGAAGAGCAATGTTTCGATGCTCTGAAATGGGTACTCCGAGCTATGCCCACAAGATGGTGGGGTATGCACCAAAAAAGTTTTGAGCACTGGCACAAATGCAGAAGGATGATGTGCATGCAGTTTGGGAAGCCACCGATGTGATTAAGAGACAATTTTGTCGGATGAACCGGCCTATGCACCCATCTCTCTAGGTGGATACAGGCATACGGTGCAAAACCTTCATGAATGCACACCATCCTCGTGGTAGGAGACACGATCAGTAAGCAGGTGCGGGTAAGGAAATGGTGCGAACGACCCCTCTAATTGCGACCACAAAGTATGGAAAGACCAAGTGCGCAGAAGGATATCCACGCAAGAGCCTTTAACAAAGTACGCGAAGCGCCGAACAAGGTCCACAATGCGAAGTAGACTGACTAGGACCTGCACGTACCAACGGTTCTATGGGCATATAGGACTGTGTGCAAGAACTTGACCACGCAGGCACCGCCAAGGCTGGAGTATCAAGCAAACATTGTAAGCCCTATAGTACATGGAAAGCTTGGACCGTGCATGATAGCACCAGTAGATACGACTGTGTGCGGAACCTTGGAAGAGTAAATCCAACTGGGAAATTATAGGCTCCAAGAACTTGAAGAAGAGAGGGTACAATTAAGGAAGAAAAGCGCTCTGGTGGATGCGAAAGTTAAGAAGCTGGAGGACAAGATAAAGGAATATTTTCTCGGTAAAAAGACTAGGGTGATAAGGTAGGATGCACACAATCACGATAACAAGTATGAGGCCTATCATCACGAATTGATTAGTCTGATGCCTTGGCTTGGACCACAAATTGCTAAGTGAATCGACCTAGGTAGCGCATTGAAAATGATAAAGTGCATGATGCCACATGTAACAATGAAAGGTGAGTATTTTCTAGGAAACGTGATGGATGATAGGATGAAACTTTACACAGGTGGTGCGACCACCTGACTAGCCAAGGGAAGTGCAGTCTTAGTGCTCTAGGCAATTGAAAGGAAGCACGTGACTATAAACTACTATGCCTGGGAGCTGTGTGATGTTGGAGCTACATGTGAAAGAAAAGAGTCACAAGGTCTGCATCTGCACGGGGGGTTCCCTGCTATGTCAGTTGGCCAGAAAGTGACTATTGAAGTCACTATTCACGATGGGATGCTCGACTTGAGACCAAATGGAGAGGGTGGTGGGCATTTAATATGCGATTTATGGGCAAGATTTGGGAAAATCTTCCGCCAAGGGAGCATTAATGAATCTGACTTGGGGGGAACAGTCGAATTCAAATTCAAAAAGCGCTATAAATTACAAGGGGCTGCCCAACAAACAACACTTGGTCATTTTCGAATTAAGCAATTGAGCAAATCCCTGTTTGTTTTGTGCTAAGCGTCGATTGAGCCCCTGAGTTCGCGAGTGATAGATTTCTGGATAGACACGATGGCAGTAGCTGAGGAAGTTATGGAAATAACTAAATTGACCGCTGAAGAGGCCGCGTAGACCCTAACTATGGACGATGCTCCTGAAGGCACAAAAATTGTGGCAGAAATCCTGAAATCACCGCGCACACCAAGACCCAAGAAGGACAAACAAGCGATGGTTCCCATGCATGTGCCCCCGCGGAACCCGCTGCACACCAAGGTGTCAATGGAGGACAAAGGGAAAGTCGTCACCATAGAGACCGATGAAGAGGAAGAAGACTTGGAGGACCTTATCATTGAAGAGGACGAGGACAAAGGCATGGAGGAGGAAACTGAGTCTGCGCATGTTACCGGGAATAGTGTCCACTTGGATGCTGCTATTCCCACTAAGACTGGTAGCTATCTTAGAAGCAAACAAGTAAAGTCTACTTTCATTTTCCTTTATGAAAATAGATAAGAGTGGAACCAAGGAGACCAACCTTAGTCTTGCGCTTGATTTCCTTGTTTGATTCCTCTCCTTCCTGATAGAGCTTTTCCACTTCTTCTTCATCTACCCAGCTTCAAAGAGCACTTGTGGAATCACAACAACATACTACTATCGAAGAACAAAGATCTATACTCATAAATAACACAGGACCAGATATGTGTTAACCATACAAATGCATATATAAGCAAACATACAAGAATATGGAGGAAAACTTGAATAGCTTTATTAAGATCAAAAGTAGCAAGAGGATTACAACCATATGTTCGGACCCAGCATCATCCTCCAGCAAGAAAGCCCTTCTTCACCTCAAGTAAAGCTTAGATCACCCAACACTATGAAGTTACACTAGAAAACCAACAACACTTCTCTACAAGATACAAGATTCCAGTCTCTGGATCTCTGTGATGAGGGATCCATATATAGATGATTGTAGGGGGGTGAGTCATCTTCTAGGGTCTTGATTAGTGTCCTCTCTTTGGTAGTTCCTGATTCCACTTGGAGAATGATGATCTTTTACTCATCCCTGGTCGAAAACAGAGAGGCAAGTGTCAGAGGGGAAGCTTCTGGAAGATTCCATGATCTTCCACCTTGCATTTTGTCCCTGCCATTTGTCCATCCCAACCATCGCACCCTACAGAGTGGCCATTCAGTATGCATCGCACCTTGTACACTGGGAAAGTGATATGCATCGTACCCTTTGCACTAGGTTTTCAGTATGGTCCAGTTTTGACCATTTCTGAGCAGTTTTTAGTGGAGAACTTCTGGGAGATGATGTAATCAGCTAACCTTGTTCCTTTAGGCAGTGAAGCAACACTTTTATGGACTTAGGAGCCCTCCGTTTATGGACATTTATGATTGGGGTTGTAGTGCCCAAAAATGTCTATAATAGTTTCCCCCTAAAGCATGAGGTCGTTAATCTTTTTGATGTCGGGTGAAATGCTTTACCATGAGGACCCGAAGTTTTTTCAAGCTGGGAGGCAACCTGTAATAAGATACAATACAATACATTACCTTGAAAACATTTTTTTTCATGATCTAGCTGAGGTGGGCATTTCCATGCTCAGCTTTATAAATTCATTTTCATGTACATAGGACAGACAATCGTCTGTGTGGTAGACTGATGATTCAGACTCATCATCCCTTGATTTGGATGATCATCTGTTCGGCAATAATGTACATTTGATGTCTTTATATTCCTGAATATATCACAGCCCGGATGGATGAAACTAGATCCGGGGTCTTCAAAGCTCGTTCAATCTTCACTCGGAGTACAAGTCGATCCATGTGAAAAATGTTCTGGAGTCAAACATGGAAAGACATCGCCTGATTACCAGCCAATGATGTAAGTTGTTAACATGCGTGAGAGGAATCACCAATAATGACAATGACCCTCAAGGTACTACAGTACAATTCACGTGGTGTGAAAAAGGACTTGGCATCGAACACCATGGAAAATCTCCCAGTCGAAGGCCATTAATGTAAACCTATCGCTGAAAGTGAGAAACTTGCCATTGAGGCATGCAAGCTTCAAAGTACTAAAAGGGTTGTTCATAGGTCGACTTCTTGGATAATGAGTTGATGTCGACAAGAAGTGACCC
>APFE030315491.1:0-14842 GCA_000404065.3 Pinus taeda
CCTCTAACCCCCCGGTTCACTACGGAGGTTAGTCGTGGAAAGAATATAACACAACCCAACAGACGTACTAATTTTCTTGGATGGCTCTCAACATGATATCGATTCTTTCAAGCATATCCTTAATTTATTACGCATGGCCACTGGAATGGATTCTAATCATCTTAAATCTACTCTATCTGCTACAGGTTGTTCTCAAACAGAGATCACATATGTGCTCACACAATTTCCATTTCAGCACATCAACTTTAAGATGGCCTAAAATATTTGGGATTTCAATTAAAACTCAATGGCTATAGGAAATTTGATTGGATGTGGTTAATTTCTAGGATTGAGAAAAGGATCAACTCTTGGAATCACAAGTAGTTACATAGGTTGATCATCTTATTCTCATTAAACATGTATTAGAAGCAACACCTCTTTTCTAAATGTCACTGTATTGGATTCCCAAAGACATCCTTAACATGATTTAGAAATGTTGTTGTGGTTTCTTATGGAGGGGATCCAAGGATGACAAAAAATTTGCCTGGGTTAAATGGGACAGGATCACCTTGCCCAAATAATGGGGAGGATGCGGCATCAAAAATATTTTATGTTTCTCTCAAGCTCTTGCTCCCAAGAGTGGATGGTGTCTTCTATCTACCAACGTCTTATGGAATCAGGTGGTCACACAAAAATATATATATCCGCTTTCAGTAATTTATTAGATAAGGTCACAAAACAAGAGTCGGATCAACATCTCCACAATCTGGAAGCAATTCCTGATAAATTTCACATCACTGGCTTTGATATTGCATGGAAAAATGGCTCAGGGTCCCATGTTTGCATTGGTTTAGATCTATGGTTTGGCTGCAACGGAAAACACATTTTACTCCCAAATTTGGTGGATTATTTAACTGAACATGGTTGGCCCACCATTGACCAAATCGTTGACCAGGAGAACACTACTATCTGGGGTCAAAAATGGAAATTGGAACAGGATCTTAATATCATGTATCATTGGCATCATGCTTAGAGAGCATACATTAGGGCCCTTTCATATTCACACATTATGCTACAAGAGGGAGGACGAGACCCTATGGAAGCACTCGAAAAAGGGATTTTATACTCTGAATGAAGGTTATCTTTTGATTCAAGAGGACAAAGAACCAGTGCAGCCTATGGTGGAAACATTCGTGGAAACTGAATACTCCTGGTAAAACCAAACTCTTCATTTGGTTTTTCCTTGAAATCAAGGTTCCCACATGCAATAATTTAGTGAAGAGATCCTTCCACAGTCCTTCCTAGTGAGCTCTTTGTTGTTGTGCAGAAGAATTTGTTGATCATTTATTTATCACATGTCATTACATTGTTTCTATTTGGAATGTCATATATTGAACACTTAATATCATTATCAGATGGAGGGTTTATTCTTTTAATGAAGCTTGGAAACGTTGGTGGAATGAGACCTCCCCCGAAAATCTCAAAAATCTCCCTCTGTTGATTTGTTGGGGTACGTGGCTCGGTAGGAATCATAATATTTTCTTGGAAGTTGAAATTCAACATGATATTATTGGAGCACAAATCCCAGCTATATATGATCTTTTACCTAAGGAGGAGACTTGCAACAGATCCCGCCATATCCAACCTGAGAATAATGATCACTCTCTCCCTTGGGCCTACTTCGACGGTTCAACGCAAAATGGGCAGTGCAGGGTTGGGGCAGTTTTGTACCTTAATAATGAACATTCATACAAACTACAATCTAATATGGGCAATGGCATGAATAAATTTTATGAGTTTTATAGTTTAAAGTTACTTATGTTATTTTCACTTGAACAGGGCTTCCAACAACTACAGGTATTTGGTGATTGACGTGTTGTTATTGATCGGCACAATCCTCACATTACATGTCACATGCACACACTCAAGACATTACTGGAGAAAGTTCTCATGATGAAAGCTCAATTTGATGTAATCACATGTCACCAAATTTACAGGGCAAGGAGGAATCTTTCCAACCAGCAATCCAAGGCAGGTGTTGTACCTCTGTAGATAATTCTAGGTTAGAAATTATGCTAGAGCATCTAAAATGTTTTGTTGGTTTTTAATTTTTTTTTTGGTATGACCAAAGCTCTAAACTGTTTGAATACGTGCAATTCTTAATTACTTATGATTTAATAAAAGGGTTGATTCTTCACCTATAAACAATAATTTAGCTTTGATTTAGATGTGCAAGGTTGAAACTTTAGAAACTATATGATTTGTTAAACACCAAACAAATTATCTAACCATCATATACAATGGATGTGCGTAAAATACTTTTTACAACCAAACAATATATGTTAAGAAACTTAAGGGAAGAGGATAATTTATTTATGTAGAGGAGTTAAATCAAACATACAATTTAATCAACTAATCTTTGTAATATATTATAACTTCATGGGGGATTTCAGACAAATTGAAACTCAATATTATATTACCCAAAACTCTCATAAACTTCAAAACATATGCAGATAAAATAGAGTGAAAATAATAACAAAGAAAGACTTACAGGAACACAATAGGTTTTGAAATGAACCCGGAATCCTTTTATTATTTCAAAAATAACTTCGAAGGATACAAGTCTTCTAAAAAAAGTCTATCACAATGGTTCAACCATTATAAGTCTTATTTATAAGTACTTATAGAAAAATATTAAATCTGAAATCGGATTAACTAGATATAATTACAAAAATAATATTTTTTTTGAAAACACATATATTTCTAAAGATAGAGGAAAAATAGGAAAATAAAATTGCTTAAGTTGTCTAGCACGGAATTTGAGGCTACTGCTGATGATTGGGCCCTAAAAAGTTGTTGCTTTGTTTTTATTTGTTTGATTATCTATCCACTTCTTCCTTTGAACTTGCCTACTATTGCTGAAAGTTTCACAATTACTATTGTAAAACCTGTTTGCTAATTTAATAAATGAGTAAACATATTTTCTCCCATCTTTCCTCATCTAGAATGGTGGATTTGATTAACTTTTTGTAAATTGCATCGACTTCAGTGTACTTCGGAAAAGTGGGGTTGACTACAAACAAGTGTTTGATTTCATTCTTAATCAACAAGTCAAAAGTCAAACCCTCAATGAAAGCCTTTCCTGTAATAGTCCCTCTGACCTTGGCAAATATTTCTTTGTCTCTACCTATTGAATACAACCTTCGTTGGTATTCTTCAAGAGTAATCAACTTATCTCGAATTCCCCTTAAACCTGACAGTCCCTTTTGATGCAACACATTAAATTTTCTTTTAAACTTTTGGAGGTTGGCTTCTAAATTGTGGCATTTGTTTTCAAGTTGCATCATTAAATTCCTTTTAATGTGAATCTTTATAACCTCCATAATTGTTTTAGTTTTGTCATGTATGTCATATTCTTCAAGCTCATCTCTTGTTTTTGAATTCAAAATCCTGACTAATGTTGTTGCATCTCCTGGTTTGTTACCCAATTCTTTCTTAACTTCTGTTATTAATTCCTATGATTTTTCTAATAATGCTTCATATTCAAACAAAATTCCAATAGATAGCCAAAAATATGTCATGGATTCAATTATGTCTTTCCATATGTTTTCTTTGGTCTATGCAAGTGTTTGAGAAATTGTTGATTCATTTTCCAAAGTTTATATTATTTCAGTTAACCTATGACTCTTTTTGTATTTCTGCCACATATGTATTGTCAATCTTAATTTTCCGTTCTTGGAGGTTGTGAAGTTGTGCTTTCAATTTCTCAATTTCATGTCACTTTAATGATAGGTCTCCCATGGCCTTAGCTAGATCAATTGTTGAATCAATGGACTGTATCTCTTTTGTTGTAGTAGTTGTTGAAGTGGAAGCCTCTGTTGTTGAAATACCTGTAATTGGAATTGCTACTAAAGGAATAATTGTTGCTTGATTTTCTTGTTCTTTCTGCTTTAACAAAGCCTCTAATTTTGTCTCCATATTTTGTATCAGTGTGTTCTGTACAATATTAATTTTGAACATGTCCTATTTTTCCTTCTCTAGTTCATCGATCTCTTTATCTGAGGATATTCAGTAGTAGGAAGTTTTAATTGTTTTCTCAATGCCTGAATGTTAGAATTTTTCCTCTTAATCATTTCCTCAGTAGCTTTAACATTCTTGGGATGATATCCGAATTTAATTACTAGATCCTCCAGAGATTTTATCTTAGTATCGTTTGCTAGAGAAGAAATATTTTCCATCTTTAGTTGGGACTGAGTATTACTGAATGAAACCTGCAACTTAGATTCTCCCATGGATGAACTGGTTAAAGTTGAGTAGATCATTTCCGTAGCTTGTTTCTGTAAATAAATCTTGTCAATAGGATGAATTTCCTTTGTGTCAAAGGAAAATACTAATTTCTTATAGTCTTCAAAAGTCTTGGGAAATGGGATCTCAGGTTCAAGAAATGTCATTTGCATCAACGCTTTTTTTAGTATCAAAGGCAGAAAGTAACCTGTGCTAAGAAGTTGAAGTTTGTTTCCAAAATTCTGTGTAAGTGGTAGCCTTTAATGCTTCATTTTTCCTTTTGATTTCCTCATACCTAGAAAAAATGCTTGGTTTAGTCTTACCATTGGATAATTCTCCTGTTTGGGATGTTTCCAATGGCTCTTAAGAAGCTGAAGATGATGGTGACCTTGTACATTTTTCTTCAATTCAAGGAAAGGTAGTAACATGAGGGACTATCAAGACTACAGTAGTCTGTGTGCTTTCTTCTGGAAAGGAGTCCTCAAGAGGATTCTTTTTCTTCTTGTTGTACATCACAAACTCTGTTTGCTAAATTTTTGTAACTGAAGGGGAAATAGTTTCCCTTACTCTCTTTTCATGTTTTTATTGTGGAACTGGATTTTGGGATGTTGTAGGAGTAAAACTTTGCTCTTCTGCTTCTTGCAATGTGTTCTCTTGCCACTCCTCTTGATTCATATACTGCTCAATCTCTAGTCTAGGAGTATGAGCATGAGGAGTAGTTTTTTGTTCTACCCTTAGCTTGGAAGTGATCCCCAATGGATCATAAGACTAGGAAAAACTCAGTTTAAATTTCATTTCCTTTAGGAGAAGATTTGCCTCCTTTGTTGTTGTTTTGGCATTACAGATGAAAGGTCCAACTTGAGTTTTGATTTTAAATTGGGACTTTTTTTTACCTGACACAAAGTACAGCTCATCCATATTTATCATCTGCCTCATGTATTCTAGTGCAAAAATTCTGATAGCTACAAAATTTGGCAACCTATATGGAGGAAGCTCATAGCCATACACTCTAATATTTGTATAGTTTTGGTATAGATACCAATCTCCTGTCTTTATTTGTTCACTACGATGAAGAATCCTTTTAATTTCACGAGAAATTTCAGGGATTATATCACTATTTAGTAAATAAGAAACTATGTCTAAAAATTGATCTGTGTAGTCACTGAAAGAGAATTCATTTGTATTTTCTTAACGAGTGAGGTACAATGAATCACAGATAGTGAGTTTCCCTGTTCATCTAATTTTGGAAATGGAATTGAAAACTTGTCTGACTCATAGAACAAAAACAAATATAAAAGGATTGATGCATGTTTGAAATCCCCTTTTGTAGAAAACTTCATGAACTAATCATGGATAGTTTGTGCTAAGAATTCACTATAACTAAAGATAATAGAATATTTCTCGTCTTTAGAAAACACTAACAAAAACCCTAGGATAATGTCATCAACAGATTGGTACGATTGATAACCTAGCAAACAATAAATTATCGAAATTATTTGTTTGGTAATCTCTCGAAACATTGAAGTTGGGTAAGGTGGATTAGTTCTAGGCAATTCGTCATCTTTAGGTAGAAGAATCTCAAAAATCTTTGCTCGTTGAGGGAAGGTAAGATTTTTGTAGAGATCCATGAGGGATTCTACAGAAAAATGATGTGATGCAGTTGAGGATTCAATCTATAACATTTGAAAAATGGATTGGGATATAACTGTAAACACAATATCGCCATTTTGTGCAACAACAACCCTTTAGCTGGGAATATACCTAAAATGACACAATGACATAAATTCAGGGAATGTGTGAGTGTGTGGGAATATGAATTGAGGTAGGAAAGAATACCACAGGCTCAATTCATTACTAAGGTCAATGAATTTATGTTCCATCCAATTATGTAACTCATACAAATAAAATTCACACTATATTTCTGAAATTTTGTACTCTTGGTCCACTAATGTCAAATGGCCCACGTCTATCACAGGTGGGAGCATGGGGTTTTCCTCAGTCATTTTGGATTTTCCTTTCGAAGAAGACATCAGAAAGAATACAACGACAAGAACTTGATCCAGGAGGATCTTGTTAGATCAGTTACACAGGTTCAGTGTCGTCGTCAACATTCAGTTCAGTGTCGTCATTAGCATTTAGTTCACAGTCGTCAGCTTCGACAGAGTTGTTTATGGTTCAGTTTGGTCATGGTGATATGGTTTTGTATCTAGTTATCGCCAAGTGTTCATTGACAGTTCCACCAGGGTTGATCATCGACATTGGTGTGTCGTCCGTTGTAGGGGTTTGATATGGGTTGTCGTCATGTGATGTCGTCGCAAAAGTAGCCTTGTGACAAAGATGTGTGTATGGGTGAATGTCACTTTGTGACAAACGATTGTAAACGAGTTATTCCAACCCTATGTATTAAAACCCTAAAACTACATCTAATCCTAAACCCTACCCTATCAAATCCATGCATCAAAATACATAAAACCCATGTTAAGACCTAAATCCTAACCTAATCCTAAGTCTACACCATTACCTAAGTCCTAAAAACCTAACCGCGGAGCCTAACCACGTCAGAGCTGCAGTCAACCATGTGAACAGAGTATAAATTCATCGGGGTATGCTAACAGACGGGTTTGGAAATCACGGAGTTAACCACAACGGATTAAATCTTGACATGTGAATGGATCGCGGTTTCGGGTGGCAGGTGTCCAGGGTAACCGCGAAGTTAGCGCAGCACCGTAACCATTGGCATGTGAACAAATGCAAGCTCACCGCATGGTGAAACCATCAACTAGTAGCGAAACCGTCGACGTGCTAACCGCAGCTATGAAAACTACTCACATGTGTTGTTGTTTCCCTCCACTCGGTTAGTTAACCGCTAACAGTTCACAACCTATCCAAAGTCTATTTGTGGGTTTTGGTTAGAAAATTGTTTAAAACAGTAATTCGAGGACCATGGTGTTATCCTAAGGAGTCAAGACATGAATGGACCGAGGCCCAAGAGCCCAAATTAGACCAAATGCATTCCTAAACTCATTGGAGGAAGTTCGAGTGCACCTGGTGGGTTTTAAAAGGCATTTTGTTCATTGAAGGAAAAGAGAGTGGTTTTGGATTTTATATGTAGGTTCTAGAGGTCATAGTAGTTTTTGTTTTCAGTGTAACAAGAGCATCCGGATTCGGAATTGGGAACCGTGATAGGAGTTGGAAAGCTAGTTTAGAGAGCTATCCATGGACAGTGACTAGAAGTACCTACGATCACATTTAGTTTGGTCAAATCTCTTTGTAATCTACCTCTTCTGTTTCAATCCTAATAAAGCAGTCGCCCATCTTGAAAGCGGACCCGAAGACATAGTCCATCAAGGACGAACTCTGTAATCAACTTTGTTGTCTGGTATCACTGTGTTTTTGTTGTTTTCACTTCTGTTGAGCATCTTACTTATGTTTTATCAATTGTCGTAAACTCTCTCTTCTTAAGTAGTTCTCTCGGTTTCTGCACTTTCAATTAACATTCAATTCATTAATGGCTAATCAATTCTACATTAGTTTTTAACTTATGATCATTTCAGATCATATAATTTGGTATCAGATCAGGTTACATTTGTAGAATTTTCCATTGAATGTTAACCAGGTCAAAGTCGCAACGTGGAGAAGGAATCCTTGAGCAGATTGATCCAAAGATTGGAAAGCGACGAGTCGTTCATAAGTCGACCATGACAGGATCTGATGCAGGTGAAAACATTGAAACTAAGATGAGTGATGAACAATTTCAATAAGTATTCTTGACTATGCAGCAGATGTTGGGAGAACTCTACGAAGACAAGAAGGTGAGAGATGCAGCTTCTTCTTCAAATACATCGAAGAAGGACAAAGGTAAAGGCAAGGCTGATAAACCACCTTCACCTCCATCATCTCCATCAACATCTTCTTCTTCTTCTTCCAATGTAGAATCTGAAACAGAAAAGAAATTGAAGAAAACATCTCTTTTGAAACTTGATGTAAAATTTGAGTTACCTATTTATGATGGTGAAATGAATCCTAAAAAGTTAGATAACTAGATTAAGCAGTTAGAAGTCTATTGTCGTATTCAGAACATTTCTGACGATAAAACAAAAAATTCAGTTAGCTACACTTAGAATGGTGGGAACAACTTTAATCTGGTGGGAAAGTAAAACTCAAATAGATGTAAAGCGGAAAGGAAAATTCATCTCTTCATGGTCTAAGTTTTTAAAAGCTCTTAGGAAACAATTCTATCCTTTATAATACATGCAACAAGTTGTTATTGATTGGCAGCATCTGAGGCAAGGTAAAGGGTAGAGTGTTCAGGAGTTAAAAAAGAAAGCATTAGCGCTTTGTATTTCATTCAATACACGTGAAACTTTATTAAAATACATCGGCAGTTTACATTCATATTTGCAGCATACATTATTGATGTTTAATCCTGATGATTTTGATGAAGTGTGTGTTCAGGCCATACATATTGAATCAGATGGAAAACCATTCAAGTTTTCATCACAATCATCCAAAGAGTTGGAAATCAAAGATTCCAATCATAGTAAAGGGAAGAACAATTTGAAGAGAAAGAAATCAATGATAGCTCAAAAGGAAATACCTACTTGTTCTCATTGACAGAGAATCGGTCATGATGAATCTAAGTGTTGGAAACTTCATCCAGAACTTAATCCCAAAAAGTTCCTTAAGGAGAAGGATGAAAATAAGACAATTGCAGCAGTCCAGCAAGATCTAGGTTCATATTCAGGTGATGAAAGGAGGATAACTGTTATGGTTACAACAAGTAAAACTTCTAACACTAGTTCAAGTTCGAAAACTATTGCATCTTCATCAAACATAAATCCTTCAAATGAGAATAAAAGAGTTGAATTGTTTAACATAAGGATAACTTCTAAGAATACAAAGATAGATACAATGTTTGACAATGGATCACAGGTGAATTTAATATCTGAATATTTAGTTAAGAATTTGGGTTTGGAAACACGGAATCATCCAAGACCTTACCCATTAGGATGGCTAAATAAATCAACTCAAATAAAAGTCACCAAACAGTGTCAATTAAGATTTGCCATTACAGCTATTTGCTTTGATGGAGTGGAATTAGATGTGGTTCCAGTAGACATATGTGGAGTTGTCTTAGGAAGTCCTTATCTTTATGATCGTGATGCAATATTTTATAGAAGAGAGCATAAATATCACCTTAAGAAAGATGGGGTTGAATTTATTGTCAGGGCACATCAAAGTAAAAATCACCTGAATTTAGTTGTTGCTAATTAGATGAAGCGATTAATAAGTTCAAATAAAATATTTGTAATCATGTGTGTAAAGGAACAACATAAGAAACAACATGATGTGTGTTCAGGTTATGAGACTCAGCTTAAATATAGTTTGATCAAAGAGATAGAAACTATTCCAGTTCTATGTAAAACCAAACATCTTACTCATAAGTAGGGAATACAACATGAATTATAGTTTGTGCCTAAAGCTCCTCTTCCTAATGTCAGAATGAATCAATTCAGTCCAAGTTTGGAAATTAACAGTTTCAGGGATGCAAGTCAGTATTGGGGAAAGTCAATGTTAAATTTCTCTTATATTGTATCACAAATTCATGTTTCAAACAGATTGGAAGTCTCTTTTCAAGTGGAGAGGAAGCCTTTTTGTTTTCATATCAAAGCCTTTTCTAAAGCAGTGTCAAAGTATCTAATGGAAACTAATGCATTAGGGGAAAGTGCTAATCAATGGAAACATCATTTAATGAATAAGGGAAAAGTGATTCAAACAAATCAATAGTAAATTCAATACTTTCAAAATCAAACTAAGTTGTAGCAGTTGTCACCATACAGTTTGTTGGGTTTATTGCAACAAGTTCACTTAGTAATCAGGAAGCGGGAAAGTATGTCAAGTTAAGTAGTTGGTTTGATGTCAAAAATTTCTTTGATTTTTTCTGTCATTCCGCAAAATAGATTGTTAATACATGTTGATGGTATTCAACGATATCCTGTAGAGATTGTTTTCAAAGATGATTATGAATCACTAACTCATGGTATTCCGTGGAAAGAAAAAAATTGCCATGTTCATAACAGGTTGTTTGACCTCCGTCACAAGTTTTTCATATTGTAGATGGATGGAATAGGTCACCGAATCAAAATGTGCCATGGTCAGCATCATCAGGGTCAACACTTGCAGGTGATTGATCGAATGTATTGGTACATCATTAGGACAAGGTGGAAAGTGAGGGAGTTCTACCCTCGTCGAATTTTTGTTTAGTCAAACTTTTGTGGTCCAAAAGCTTTCAAGTCAAGAGGATTGATCCAGGAGGATCTTGTTAGATCAGTTACACAAGTTCATTGTCATCATCAGCATTCAGTTCAGTGTCGTTTTCCGCATTCAGTTCAAAGTCGTCAGCTTCGACAGAGTTGTTTATGGTTCAGATTGGTCATGGTGATATGGTTTTGTATCTAATTGTCGCCAAGTGTTCATCAACAATTCCGCCAGGGTTGATCATCAAAATTGGTGTGTCATTCATTGTAGGGGTTCGATATGGGTTGTTGTCATGTGATGTTGTCAAAAAAGTAGCCTTTTGATGAAGATGTGTGTATGGGTGAATGTCACTTTGTGACAAATGATTGTAAACAGGTTATTCCAACCCTATGTATTAAAACCCTAAAAATACATCTAATCCTAAACCCTAACCTATCAATCCATGCATCAAAATACATAAAACCCATGCTAAGACCTAAATCCTAACCTAATCCTAAGTCTACACCATTACCTAAGTCCTAAAAACCTAACCATATGCCAATATGAATAATATATTAAAAAAAATGTTTGAAAACAAAACATATAGAACTATGTTTTAAGCCTCGGTCTATGTGACTACAATAAAACATTACAAAAACATTATGGACAGTCCCTAACCGTGGAGTCTAACTGCGTCGAAGTTGTAGTCAACCATGTGAACAGTATAAAGCCATCATGGTATGTTAACAGACGAGTTTGGAAACCGTGGAGTTAACCGCAGCGGATTAAACCTCAACATGTGAAAGGATCGTGGTTTCAGGTAGCAGGTGTCAAGGGTAACCGTGAAGTTAGCGTAGCACCGTAATCGTCTTCATGTGAACAAATGCAAGCTCACCGCATACTGAAATCGTCAGCTGGAAACGAAATCGTCGGCGCGCTAACCGCGGCTATGAAAACTGCTCACATGCACTATCATTGCCCTCCGCCCAGTTAGCTAACCGTTAACAGTTTGCGGCCTATCCAAAGTCTATTTGTGGGTTTTTGTTACAAAATTGTTTAAAACATTGATTCGAGGACCATGGTGTTATCCTAAGGAGTCAAGACATGAATGGACCGAGGCCCAAGAGCCCAAATTAGACCAAATGCATTCCTAAACTCATTGGAGGAAGTTTGAGTGCACCTAGTGGGTTTAAAAGGCATTTTGTTCATTGAAGGAAAAGAGAGTGATTTTGGATTGTGTATTTAGGTTCCGGAGGTCATAGTTGTTTTTGTTTTCAGTGTAAGAGAAGCATCCGGAGTCGGAATTAGGAACCGTGATAGGTGTTGAAAGATAGTTCAGAGAGCTATCCTTTGATAGTGACTAGATGTGCCTGCGAGCACATTCCATTTTGTCAAATCTCTGTGTAATCAACCTCTTCTATTTCAATCCTAATAAAGCAGTCACCCATCTTGAAAGCAGACCCAGAGACGTAGTCCATCAGGGATGAACTCCGTAATAAACTTTGTTGCCTATTATCGCTGTGTTTTTGCTATTTTCACTTCTGTTAAGCATCTTACTTATGTTTTATCAACTGTCGTAAAGCCTCTCTTCTTAAGTAGTTATCTTGGTTTCCGCACTTTCAGTTAACATTCAATCCATTAACGGCTAATCAATTCTACATCGGTTTTAACTTATGATCATTTCAGATCACAACTTTTCTTAACATAATGTGTAAATGTGTAATAGGCAGACTGTGAGTTTATTAATAAAGAGGGTAATTAATCGTTTTTGCATTTGATATGGGCACGGGTTAGTTATGGCAACAATGGCTATGATTGGGTAACAATTTTATTATCATGGAATGGGCAACGGACAAGTGGCAGCGGCAAAGTGGATATGACGGGAGTGAAAACAGTAAAAATGGGCGAAGGCGGTTTTGAAAACAGTCGCTGGCTAATTTTAGAGGGTGCTGGTGGTAAGTTATATACAAAGGTGAGGGGTTCGAACTACCTCTGCACTTGACACATTACAAATCTAAAACTAATTTTTCGGACCCCGCCCCTCAGTTAAATGTTGGAGAGGTCAGGGGGGCCCGAACTGCCTTCTCCATTGTTGATCGGGAGGAGAAGATCGTGGCCATTGTTTATTGTGCCCGCAATATCACAAGCGACAAAACCATTTGTCGTACTTCAACTTTATTAAATACATATAACAATCAAATCAATCAAATAACCAAAGCTTTTGACTTTACAAAATTTAACATTCTAAGTCTGATAGCGGCATTGAAATGTGCATCACTAATTTATTCTTTTTCTAGGGATTTCATTTCTTTTCTTTATTTTCTCAATATTTTTCATTTTTTAAATTATATATATGTGTGTGTTTGTGTGTGTGTGTGTGTATATATATATATATATAATATATATATATATAGTATATATTGTCCTTCTTTTTCATTTTTTGACATATAAATGTAAAAATGTAGAATAATGTTACAACAACGGGCGCACAGCAGGCATGTGGGACATGGTTGATCAATGAACACAATGGGGGTGCACATTACCAATATTATCATCGCCCCTTTATGGACCCACTGCAGTCATACACTAATACTAAATGATTTTACAACACATTTTTTCTTATGTATATAGTTACAATATGTGACCTTTGGTACTGATAGTACTACAACTTTACTATGCACATTGGACAGTGACATATTTAAGCAGTTTTTGTATTTCTAGATCAGTTATATTACAACTTTTTGACAGACTCATACATGGTCATTTCACTCAGATGTTTGTTGAGTGCACAAACAACCAATTTTGCTATGCCTTATGCATCTAAGACATGTAATTTTCACTATTTAACATAATGAAAGTTTCCTACGGGGGGTGAATAATTGCATGTGTTTCTATTGTATGTTTTTCTTTCCACAAATTGAGTAGAAGAAATTTGTGTCTATTGTTTTCAGTCTTATTTCATTAGCAACTCCAAATTGCAAGCTATTTCTACAACTACTTCATCTACTTTCAGGAAAAAGTTAGCAATACTTTCATCTTCATGCATTTGAAGAGTTTCATATTGAATTCAACATTATTGTAACTTCGCACTTTTTACCCCTGTATCTCCTTCATATCTATATACCAATTTTTCCCACATTTCTTTAGCAGATTCATATTGTGTCACCTTTACAAATTATGATTCTGCAAGACCTCCTAATAGGGCATTAACTACTTTAACATTGTTCTTCTATTTCTCCTTTCCAACTTGATTTGATGGAGTGGATCCAGGGTATTGATACCCATTTTTATTGCTTCAAAGACATCAAATCCAAGATACATCAGATAAGATCTCATTCTTATTTTCCAAAATGTGAAATTTGTTCTATTGAATATATGAGGATTGGTTGACAAGACTCCATCCCAATTGCCCATTTTGTTGGATATTCCTTCTAGAAATCAAATTATTTCTTGAAGGACATGCTACGATAACAATTTTTATAAATATTGACGGGTGTGTTGGGGGGGGGGGGGGGGGTGAATCAATATTTCATGTTGAATCAATTTTATCTAGTTTATAATTTTATTTGCAATATTAACTAAATCATCATTTGGCTAGTAGCACATTATGATAGTAGATCTAAGCATAAGTAATAAACCATGAGTAGCATATAATCATAAAGGCATGTGAACCATAAGAGTGCAACACATAAACAATTCAACATACACATCATCACATAGTAACACAAGATGTTAGGTGGAAAACCCAATTGGGAAAAACAATTGTTGTCGTTGTCTCTCTCTTCTTATTATTATTATAAAGAAAACCTTATTTTACATCTTGCACTGGCACAAAAGTATACTAGTTTGCAGGATCCTACCTGGTGGCTACCACCTCCTATTGTTTATCCAGCTACCACTGGAAGCAAGCCACCACTCCCTTATAAAGTCTTCAGCCACCACCAGAAGGAAGCTACTACTCCTTGTACAAGTTCTTCAGCCACCACCGAAAGGAAGCTTCTACTCCCTCACTTAAGGATTCAACCCTCGGACCCTTGTGGACCTCATTTAAGAATCTTTCACACTAGATACACCTACAACAAACTCAAATCTTGTAGGCCATGTTTCATCCAGTTTTCAAACTGGTCCCACACAAACTTTATGCTCAACATTGAGTACAAATATGTGTTGGGCTATGTTATATTCTTTCCATGACTAACCTATGTAGTGAACCAGGGGGTTAGAGGGGGGGCGAAACCCCCCTTCGTTGCACCAATTGTGTAGCGGGGGGGTCACAGTGGGGGCGACAGCCCCCCCTATCTGGGGGCTTTGAGGGGGGCAGGTAGCCCCCCTCTATGGGGTC
>APFE030315491.1:23301-36500 GCA_000404065.3 Pinus taeda
TGTAACATATAACGATACCAGAAACATAATGCCAACAATCTCCCCCTTTGGACTTGATGGCAACCTCAAAAACTTCACCGACATTCTCCCCCTTTGACATCAAGGGCAAAGGGTTATGCTCCCCCTAAGAACATGCTCCCCCTGAATATGAACCAGATCTGCAAAGAAGAAACATAAACCACCAGACACCATGAATGACCAAGAAAGAGATAGAGACATATTGTAGCTATATTCAGACCAGCTCCCATGATCTCCTTTTGTACATCCTTCATAATGCCAACAATGCATTATATTCTCCCCTTGAACCTGTACCGCAACCCAGCACATGTACGTATATACCCAAGATGAATCATGCATACAACCAACAATCAGAAGAGTCTCAACAATAAGATGATGCATCAACAACCCCCAGCTTTTGCCTAAGGTATTCAAAAGTCTCCCTGGGCAATGGTTTGGTGAAAATATCAGCAACTTGTTCCTTGGAGGGAACATATTCCAATTTGACCTTTTGTTCCAACACTTGTTCCTGGAGAAATGATACTTGATCGGTATGTGCTTGGTCTTTGAATGCATGACTGGGTTCTTTGAAATGCTGATTGCACTTGTATTATCACATAAGATGGAGATAGGTGGTGTACAAGTAATTTGAAAATCTTGCAAGGTTTGCATCATCCAAAGGAGTTGAGTGCAACATGATGCAGCAGCCACATATTATGCTTCAGCTGTAGATAATGCAATAGAACTCTGTTTCTTGCTGAACCAAGATACTAATCTGGAACCCATAAAGAATGCACCACCACTAGTGCGTTTTCTGTCATCCACGCTTCCAGCCCAATCTGCATCTGTATAAGCATGAACAGTGAGATCCGCATCTCTAGGATACCATAGGCAATAGTTTTGAGTTCCTTGAAGATACTTGAAAATTCTCTTTACTGCCTGAAGATGAGTTTCCTTAGGATTTTCTTGAAATCTTCCAACTATTCCTACTGCATGCATGATGTCTGGTTGGGTACCTGTTAAATAGAGCAGACTTCCAATCATGGACCTATAGTTTGGTTGATGCACTGCTATTGATTCATCATTTGCACTGAGGTTGCATCTTGTGCCCATAAGAGTGCATACTGGCTTCGAATCGTCCATGCCATAGTTTATAATTTTATTTGCAATATTAACTAAATCATCATTTGGCTAGTAGCACATTATGATAGTAGATCTAAGCATAAGTAATAAACCATGAGTAGCATATAATCATAAAGGCATGTGAACCATAAGAGTGCAACACATAAACAATTCAACATACACATCATCACATAGTAACACAAGATGTTAGGTGGAAAACCCAATTGGGAAAAACAATTGTTGTCGTTGTCTCTCTCTTCTTATTATTATTATAAAGAAAACCTTATTTTACATCTTGCACTGGCACAAAAGTATACTAGTTTGCAGGATCCTACCTGGTGGCTACCACCTCCTATTGTTTATCCAGCTACCATTGGAAGCAAGCCACCACTCCCTTATAAAGTCTTCAGCCACCACCAGAAGGAAGCTACTACTCCTTGTACAAGTTCTTCAGCCACCACCGAAAGGAAGCTTCTACTCCCTCACTTAAGGATTCAACCCTTGGACCCTTGTGGACCTCATTTAAGAATCTTTCACACTAGATACACCTACAACAAACTCAAATCTTGTAGGCCATGTTTCATCCAGTTTTCAAACTGGTCCCACACAAACTTTATGCTCAACATTGAGTACAAATATGTGTTGGGCTATGTTATATTCTTTCCATGACTAACCTATGTAGTGAACCAGGGGGTTAGAGGGGGGGCGAAGCCCCCCCTTCGTTGCACCAATTGTGTAGCGGGGGGGTCACAGTGGGGGCGACAGCCCCCCCTATCTGGGGGCTTTGAGGGGGGCAGGTAGCCCCCCTCTATGGGGTCTGGGGTAGCGCCCAGGGAAAAAAAAAAAATTGGACCTTATATTAGGTTGGGCAAACCTACCTATGGTTTTCGGTCCATGGTTTTGGACGTGATGGTTTTCGGTCCATGGTATTGGATGCTTCGGCATGTTATAAATATGTATTGTAACATTGAAAGGAACATAATGAAAAATCAAGCTGGTAGTCCCGGTTTTGGGATCCAGGGGAAAATCTCTGTGTATATGTGTTTTATGTGTTATGCTCTCACATTTTTATTTTTCCTGTGATTTAGAATTCGTATCTCCTCAATAACAAACTGCCATAAACCCTAGTATTATCAAATTATATTCCCATACATCAACAACATTCTCTCTTATATCACAACCTAATCTCAACAACCATTAAGACAGTCAGCAAATAAGATACAGCAATCATCAAACCTCTTCTCATACTAATACAAAATATCTCTGCATCATAAAACATTTATGCTTATCAGTAATGACAAACCTTAACAACATACATCGATAAAACCTTAGGAGCAATCCTACTATAGCACCATCAAAATTCTCTCAACCATATTGGCCTTTACATGACATTACCTAGCAACATATGACAATACATATTTATTCAATAATCATTCAAGAACCTTTTCATCGAGCGAGCCACAACAAATTGGCTCAACCTCCTAATACTATGGTCAAAACTCTAGTATCCAACACCCAAACATTACATTAGCTCATCATATAACAACATAATGTAGACTCCTAATTCCAACAACAACATAATACACCTCTCATAATTCAATAACCAACTTAGCCATCGACACATTGTGCTCACAAATACCAAATCAAACAAAGCTTAGTAGTTTCATCTGAATAATGATTAATTTGCTCACCAATCAAAAGAATCAATAGCAAGAATATATCAACCCATAAATTTGTCTTCTTGTCCTCAATACAACCTCTCAACAAAGCACAAGCAGTAGCTAACTCAACTCAACATAGTAGCATGATTATCCTTATCTTACAAGGTCATCTCATAGGCACTCATGAGTGATATATCTATATAGTTATTTTCTACTAAATGAGATAAACAACATCTACAATCATGTAAAACCTTAACCCTACAACTCATTGGTTAACACTTATGCCATCAATCTTAGGCCAACATTCATTAACCTCTGTAATAAACATGTCAGAACAAAATATATTTCCACATACACATTGTTATCTCTATTTTTGGATCAGATTTGCGCCAATAGCACTATTACATTTAACTAAATGCATTAGAACAATGTGAACCTTAGAAATTGCGCCAGATAGTATATCATAAGTCTAGAGAAGTTTTATCATACTATATTACTCAAACAAAGTGAAATTGCAAATTAGAAAGCATTAATAACCAATTCCTACATGCAATTGTATTTCACTACTATATGGTGTGCACACACTGATAATATAAACCTACAATAATCTTTAACTTTGACTACAAGAGTCTAATCAAGCAAGGAACTACACATCACCAAGTCAAAAATCCCTTCCACATTTAATGAGTTCACATCGACTTCATCAAAGACCAAATCAAACATGATTCTTAACTCTTGAGCAACTCACATAGCTCGGTCATACATGTACCATCGCATCATATCTTTGCTATAAATTTTGCTTCATATCATACCGCAATCATACAAATTTATCCCCATCGTAAAGGAAAACAAATACAGATTTAAGCAAATACTCCATCAGAATCCTTTGAAACTATCCTAGAACAAATAAAACAATTCATAAATTATAGAAGATTGTCGTTGGTGTTGGAGCCAAGAGATAGATCTCTCAAGTACGCAAAGCTAAAACGATTTATCACCTTATTATTTAAAATATTTTCTCCCTTTGATTACCATGGGAAAAAATCATGGATTATTTGATGGTACTCAGTTAACACAATAAATTAGACATTGAACTCCTTCAATCATCAGATTTATCTTGGGAAAATGGTTGGTTCTTCCCTTGATTTTTATTTTTATTCACCTACAACCATCATCGTTGAGATAGAAATGTCACCCAGGGATGATCATTGCAGGGATAGAGTGGGAACCTAGGGAGGTTGTTGAAATCCTTGCTCTTTGCTAGTTATCATCCTAGCGAATTTTCTCTAAATTAAGGAAAATCCTACTTGCTTTGCCCAAAACTCTACCCCACTTCTACATCACCTTGCTAAGCACCCCCAAAACCTATACAAGCCTTCGAAACCTCTACAACCACCTGATCATTGTGCACAAGTTCATTCACCTATTGATATCAATTCCAATCTGATTGGTTCCATGTTGTCAACATTGTTCCTCATTGTCAAGGTCCGATTTAGAATTGGATCCTACATATGACTTTGAAGCTTTCATCTTGGCCACCATTGACTACTTTATGTGACATTCATTTTTGTTATGAGTGGGACTCTTATGGAACTCACACCACTTTCTCGTGTCTTTCTTCATATTCCCGCTACTATTCTTTGCTTGCAGCTTTAATGGGTTATCCTGCGGTGTTCCACCTTGGCTCTACCCTTTGTTCCATGGTTTGTGGGTGCCCTTACCTTGTTTTTTATTTGCAGATCCAAAGTCTCACTTGTTTTGTTTTTTTTTTTTTTTTATCAATTCTAGTAGCATATCAATATGTTATACTTAGCGAGGAAATGTCCAGGAACTCCATTTCTATCTAGATTTATTTGTGTAAACAACCATGATACTTCAGAGCTAGATGTCATTCAGAGTCCTTGATACCTAGCTTTGTGCGTAAGGTATGAAAAATATTCGTGAACCATGGCACTTCTCGATCCCTTTCCTAGTGTAGTGTTGTACATTTTATATACATGTCTTTGTATCTTCCAACAAGGTAAGTACATCCCTAAAACAGTTCCAAGCGGGTGCGACTGAAAATAGAGTGGATTCCTCCATGGCTCTTTTCTCACTGTATGTCTTTCACTAGTCTAGACATGAGAGGAAGATTTAACTAGTTCAAAAGTGTTAGTATGAAAATTCCTAGAAGATGTACCAAAAACCTTCACTTAAGTCACTAGGTGACAAGTGATCCTAACAACTAGTTAATGGTTTTTGTCGTTCTATATCTACAACACAAATGGAAAATATGTGGTAAAAGCAAACAAGATATGAAACAAATAACAGCAGAATGATAGATTCAGAATAATAACCCAGTGGAAAGATGATTTTAAACAAATAAATATTTATTGATAACACCTGATGGAGGAGATCTACAACCTAGTCTGTAAGTCCCCTCCATGGGATGTTTTCTTTAATATCCTTGATGCTTCAGAAATGGATTCCTTCTCTCAATCGTAAGAGAAAACCAAACAAAATGAAGAACTCTATTGGGAGATCAAGAAAAAATGATGATAATATTGACGATGATAATGATCATAGTGAGGAATGAATGAAAAAACCTCCTTTATATAGCGAAGTATGGAGTTAATCTTGAAAATGGAGAACAATAAAATATTATTGACCAAATTTAGATCTAACTACTTGGAATACTTTATTATATTTATTGGAGAGGGAAAAGAAATTTAAAATGGTTAAATTCCTTTATTTAGAAATAATTAACAAAAAAAATGATTTATTAACTATTTCTCGAGAAACAAGAAAGGTGTGAAATCAAATAATTATTAAATAGTGATTTAATAATTAATTCTAATAACAGAAATAAGTAAATTCAAATAAATAGTTATTTACTTAAATATTCCTAAGGGATTTAGTTAAATTGGACAAGGAATAATTATTAAATAATGATTTAATAATAATTCCTAGAGAAAATTAAATAACTATTGATTTATCTAATTATTCTCATGGGGTTTTTTTATTTAAATCAGAAAATAATTTAATAAAAGTGGTTTGCTAAAGTATTTTCCATAGTGAAAGTGATTTTACTATGGTAAAATTAAATACACATGGTGTTTTTCGATCCACCTAGTTATAAATGGCTAGGTGATCATTTTTTGGTGATAACAAAAAGTAACCTTTTATCTATCAGAAAAATTATGGACTGTAAAATATCCTTCTAACATATTTAACCATTTATCTATAGCATCTCTCTCTATTTGGAACTCAAATATAGGAATATCAAAATTATGTTATGAAACTAGCTCACAAAAGATAGATCAACAACTTCAAAATCAGTCTCTTTGAGGGAGCTTTACATTACACAAAAGAATAATTATTCGATGATACAAATGACAAGACCTCCTTTCTATATATAGGAGTCTAGGGGTCATAATATAATCAGAGCCTACATAACAATAATAATGTAAGGGCACAACAATAACAATAGTGGGCTTCCACGGGGCATAATAATGAAAATATGGGGACTACATGGAAACAACAATATAATCAAGGGGTTGCACTAATAACAATAAGGGGTTATACTAGTATAGGGACCTAACAGGCCCTTCTCCTTCAAAATGTGTTGTCCTCAACGCTTGAGTAGTTTTGGATGCTTTTGTATAAAATTGTCATCCTCCCATTTGGAATCTTCAGTGGGTAAGTTCTTCCACTTGATGAGATACTCTGAAATTGATCAATTTCGTAGTTGTCAGGTTCTTTTTTCTGTGACTGCTTCAGGTTCCAATATGATTTTTCCTTCCTTGTCAAGTTCCAAAAAATATTGTTTGAACTGGGATCTTGTCACCTATAACCTTCTTGAAGCATGAAACATGGAAAACTGGGGGCACTCATGAAGATGTAGGAAGCTTCAATTTGTCTGCCACGGTACCAACCTTTTGCAGCACCTTGTAAGGACCATAGTACTTTGGTGATAATTTATTATCCTTCTTAGATTTCTTAAGGGACATTTTTTGTATGGTTGTATTCGTAAAAATACCCAGTCGCCTATATCAAAACTTCTTTTGTTGCGATGTTGATCTGTATGTTGTTTCATTCGATTCTGTGCGAAAGTGAGTTTATACTTTTTCTTCTTGATATGTCCTTCTAGCTTAAGAGTTTGAGGAGTGGTAATTCCTGCCAATGCATTACAAGATATGGTCGGATTCATTTATTCTTTCTCTGGGGTTGGTTCCTGGTGTATATCCTCTTCTTTTGACATTTCTTGGTCATTTTCTTCCTCCTCTTTACAATCAATGTAAAACAATTTCTTCTCAACACACTTATGACCTTTAGTGTATTTGCTATTACAACTGTAACAAAGGCCATTTTCTCATTTTTCTTCCAATTGTTGTGGTTTCAACCTTGTAGGTTGTGGAAGGCTAGGAGCAACAATACTTCCATCTTTATAATTGTGAGTGGTAGGATTTCTTGTTGCCATAATTTTTCTTTCGAGCCTGAATGTCTTCTCCAATGAATCAGGTTTCCAAAGACGAGCCTCACATTGAATGTTATCCTTTAAATTCCCTATGAATACATCAATCCTCTACTTCTCTGGAATATCATTTACCCTTATATTCAATTTTTGGAAGTCCTCAATGTGCCCTTCCATTGAACCCTTTTGTTTGAGATTTATCAATTGGCTAAAGAAGGTATTGCTCTTTGTATCCTCATAATGTGTTATCATTGCCTCCATGAAAATTGACCAAGTGGCCAGTGGCTTATGAGAACAAATCCCTTTATACCATAAAAATTGATTCGTTTCTAAATATAAAGATGCAATATGTACCTTTTGTAACAATTTCACATCATGTAGATCAAAATATTTCTCCATCTGTAGTATCCATGTTATGGGATCCTTGCAATCAAACTTCCTTGTATCGACCTTTGGAATATGGTGGATCTTCAATCCAATTCTACATTCTATGAAATCATGATTAACGTTTATTTTTTTCTCATCGTGAGTTTCCTCTACTACCTTTTCATCATTAGGAGGCCTATCTTGTAGCAGCTTTGTCCCACCTTCCTTCAAACCTTCCATGTCTTTCTTCAAATCTTCCATGTATTTCTTCAAATATGCTTCCATACCATCGATATTAGCTTCCATGGCACATACAAAACTATTTATCTTAGCTTCAACCACATTCTTCAAATCATCCATCCAATTTTTCTTACTAGGTGTTTCTATTTTCTTGATTCGAGTCATTATTTTTCTTGCTTTTAGGAGCTCGATATTTAAATGACTATAAGTCTGTAATTTCATATCTTAAAGTTCTGAAATTTTGGCCTATGGTAACCCTATGAGTTCTATTTATAACCCCACTAGCCTAATCAATATAGGATTCTTCAATAAAAATTTATGCCAAATCTCCTACGATGACCTGATTATAGACTGGTTCAATAGAGTGAACTTCTACGACCGGCCATGCGTCATTGTTTCGACCTTCGGACCTAAAAAAAATACACAGAAAATTAAAGTCCGTCCTCTTTTTGTAACATCTTACAAAATTTCAATCTGATGCACAAAGATAAAGTTATGACGATTTTCCCAAGGTAACCTGTTTGGAATGTAATTCAGGCGCGGGAAAAAACCCTAAATGTTTGGACCATATCTCCGAAAATATAACGAAACAAGATCTAAAATTCAGGCCCAAGCTTCAACAAGATTTGGGGTCAAATGGGTTTTAATTTCAGAATCTGAAACTTCATAAAAAAACATTATAGAAAAAATTCCACAATGACCTCTTTGAAATGGAATTCTGGATCTTGCAAAAACCTTAACATCCTCAGATCCTATCTTTGAAAATATAGTGAGACAAAATCTGAAATTCGTAGCCAAGGTTCATAACAATTTCCACTCAAATGGGGTTCTTTTTTAGCTTCTGAAACTTCATAGCGAAAAAGTTATAGTGAAAATTCCACGATGACCTGTTTGGAGCAACGAAACCCTAGAATCCAAAGCTTTTATACCAAATGTTATGAAACCAGCTCACATAAGATAGAAAAGATAGATCAAATACTTCAAAATCAGCCTCTTCGAGGGGGAAACCTCCTTTACATTACACAAATTAATAATTCTTTTGATGATACAAATGACAAGGCCTCCTTTCTATATATACGAGTCTAAGGGGTCATAATATAATTAGAGCCGACATAACAATAATAATGTAAGGGAACAACAATAACAATAGTGGGATTTTATGGGGCACAATAATAATAATATGGGGACTACATGGGCAGAACAATATAATAAGGGGGTTGCACTAATAACAATAAGGGGTTACACTAGTAGTATAGGGACCTAACAAATTAACTTGTAACTTAAAGGGAGTGGCACCTTCGAAGTGGTTTCCGGATGAAGATGTGTCGCCTATTCACGTCCGCCAAAGGATCTGGGAAAAAATATCCGTCATCTCATTCCTTTGTCACTCGAGGTCTTCTTCGAGAAACAATTTGATAGGATCTCTTTCTCCCTCGTCTTTCTTTTCTTCTGCCATGGGAGGTTGTGTTGCAATAAGGAATTATTGAGAGTGGGGAGTGGGGTGTGAATCAGTAATTAACACTTCTAACATTATTTTATGATGAGAATTTAAGTTTTAAATTACATACAGTCAAACAACATATGACATACCATCATTCATAGACATTGGAACACAGTGATTTACGTGGAAACCCTTCCGAGAAAGAAACCACCAAATATTGTTTTGTATTATGATGATAATCAAGGCACCAACTTTTATTACATCATTTTTTTGTGAGCACCAACTCAAAGGAGGCCCCAAGCCCTTTCAAATCAACAAGCCATTACTCTCCTAGAAGCATCATATCTTATAGTTGTAGACCCCTAATTGCTTCAACCAAAAGTCCTATTTTACATACAATTTTTAGACTAAGAGCAATGGCCTACTTCTATTACACAAAACAAAATAACATGGTATACAATATTCTAGAACTCCTTTCACTCTACTTTGCATAAACACACTTAGTTTCCCTTGTGTTTCCTTCTTCAATTTTGTTGCACCTTCTGCTCTTTTCTTCACAACCATGACATAGGCACCTCAAGCATATCTCAGTTCATCCTACTCCTTTTTCACTCACAATTCTCACAACACATCCACAACATGCATTGCCTCTCCACAGGATGAACATAGTCACTTCAACACATTTCACAGAGTAGCCTTCAACTATGTCACTTAGTTCAAGAACATGAACTAATTGAACCAGAGTACTCCAAGCATAGTGGATGCAACATAACATCAACGATCTACAATTTCATAGTGTAGTTTCTTGCATGATACCATAGAACTTTAAATTTTCAGTATGGCTCCCCTTTCCTGTCAATTGATCATAGTACCTAAAGAGGGCATTCCATAGGTTCTCGGTTGATCTAATTGGGATAATTAGTTTGTTGTAATAAATTCATTTTCAGATTATGTTAAATATGCTTAAGGATTCATGAGGTTAATTGCAAGTTTAAAACATGAGTTTTTTAGTGCTTTTATGTAATTTTTATGTGAAAAATAATATAAACAAATGACTGAACAACAACAATATATAACAGACATAAACATTACCATAAACAGTGTCACAGTAGCACATGATGAAGTATTTCACCCCTCCTGGGCTACATCTCCTTGGTCCAACTTCTAATGGCTTGGCCTTCTGTATTATGCTAAAAAATGTGAATACATCAGTGTATAATGCTCAGAAAGCTCTAAAACATATTACAATGGCTCCAGAATGCCAAAAAATGCATGTGTAGCCTCTTTCTTCTCTTGATTTGGTCAAAAACTCATCAAGTTATCATTTTCCTAAGTTTGGCTGTTATTCACTCTACAAACTCCCCAAAATTCGGCACCTAACCCAAAATTTCACCCCAACTTGTGCTAATAGAGCTCCATTTTGCCCAAAATCCAGCACAAATTGTGGGCACCTTAATTCAGCCTGTAAGGCTTTAAGTTCGAAAAATCTAGGCACATGGGGCCATGTGCTCGGGGCTAAGACCAACGGCCCACCCCTACCGGCCATGCTCCCGCTCCCCTCCAGTAGTGGTTGCATGGTGGTCTCGTGTCTAAGGGCCGACCCTTGTGTGCTAGCCCTTCCCCGTAAATGGTGTGAAATTCAAATTTAAATACACGTCGCGAACTATAAGGGTTAAGACCTTTGGCTATGGCATATTGATGGAGGCTTTGGAGTTGTGTTGTGAGGTCGTGTGTTCGATCCCAACTATTGCTGCCCAAACTTGACCCAGAATTTTGGTGGCCCCCGGGCTACCACGTGGTGGCCTCTGGCTGGGCCACATGTTAGCCCGTGGTTGGCCACCATTCCAACCAATAATAATATGCCAAATTGCACCAATGAGAATGTGCCACTTGGCACAAAACGATTAGCCGGAGAATGTTGACTAGTCAACCTGCCTCATAGACCTACCCAGTTAGCGCCACGTCAAAAGTACGGACTGTTAACTGGGCTGTCAACTTTTTTTTCAAAAAAATCATCTGTTTGGGAAAGTGAACAGAACATGATTCTGGGAGCATACGGTGTTTGTTTCACGCGAAATGAGTTGCATCGGATTTAGGATGACAAGCACTATGCAGTCATTCAGGTTCCACAACGATCCAACAACTTTGAATTTTGAGCTATTTTTTTAGCACCTGGTCATTCCTCCCACTAGAATCCTTTTGGACCCCAAAATATCACTTTTATTTATCCAACAGGTGAGGATACAATTCCCTCACCTTTCCAATCTTAATCCATTCATCATCGACTTGGAACTTGTGATCTCCCTAATGCTTGTTGTGCCTTGTTTTGTACTTGTTTTGCTCTTTTCAAGTTGATCTTGCATTGTTTGATGTACCATTTGGAGTTGTTCAATGAACTCCTTGGCTTTTTCCATGTTACCATAAATAGCAACATCTTTCTTACCAAGATGATACAACACATTATGATGCAAATGGTAAACAAATTCCTCTACTTGATTTCTTTGACTCAAGCTTGAATATACATCTTGAAAGTATGTATTTTGTTGACCATAACTTTCATGTAAAACAAAATGATGCTCGAGGAAAGTATTTACATAAACAATAGTTCTAGAAAGCATATCAACAAACTTGTCGCTTATGCCTTTCTTATTCCTTTTGACCAAGTGGATGTAGGTTTTAACCCCGTACAGAAATTACCTGCATACGAATTCTAAAACATAGAAAATAAACAATGCGAGAGAATAACACATAAAACACATATACGTAGAGATTTTCCCTTGGATCTCGAAACTGGGAATACCAGATTGATTTTTCATTATGTTCCTTTCAATGTTAGAATACATATCTATACACGATGAAGCATCCAATACCATGGATTGAAAACCATCGCGTCCAAAACCATGGACCGAAAACCATCGTGTCCAAAACCAAGTGCGAAAAATCATGCACAAAACCATAGGTAGGTCCGCTCAACCTAATATGGGGTCCAAAAAAAAAAAATTCCGGGGCGCTGCCCCAGACCCCATATAGTGGGATTACCTATGACCACCCCTCGCTACGTAATCGGCACAATGAAGGGGGGGCTCCGCCCCCCTTCTAACCCCCCGGTTAACTATGTGGGCTAGTCGTGGGAAGAATATAACACAACCCAACATTCTCCCACTTGTTGTTTTCTTTCCACGGGGGAAAACAAGAGAGTTTAGTCATTTATCCAGCCCTACAACACCCATTGTTTATCTAGACCAAGAGAATTTATCAAAGCTCACAGATTTTGTCAGTGCATCTGCAGTATTCTTCAAAGTGTCCACCTTTACTAGCAACACCTTTTTGTCTTCTATCATATCCCTCACAAAGTGATACTGAACATCAATGTGCTTTGTCTTTGAATGATATGCAGGGTTATTTGCCAAGAAAATTGCACTTTGGCTGTCACAGTCTATCCTTATAGCTCCCTACACTAACCCCATACTTGAACACAATCTCTATAACCAAATTGCTTCCTTGCTTGCATGAGTGGCTGCCATGTATTCTGCCTCTATAGTTAATAGTGCCACTACAAATTATTTGTTATGAAACCAGCTCACAAAAGGATAGAAAAGGTAGTTTAACGCCTTAGAATTCAGCCTCTTTGAGGGGGCAACCTCCTTTACATTACACAAATGACAATTCTTGGATGATACAAATGACAAGACCTCCTTTATATATATAGCAGCCTAAGGGGTCATAATATAATCAGAGCCGACATAACAATAATAATGTAAGGGCACAATAATAACAATAGTGGGCTTCTATGGGGCACAACAATAACAGTAGTGGGCTTCTATGGGGACTACATGGGTACAACAATATAATAAGGGGGTTGTACTAATAACAATAAGGGGTTACACTAGTAGTATAGGGGCCTAACATGCCCCTCTCC
>APFE030315491.1:38934-56552 GCA_000404065.3 Pinus taeda
GTTGCTCTAAAGAAGGTGTTGCTCTTTGTATCCTCATAATGTGCTATCATTTCCTCCGTGAAAATTGACCACTTAACATGTTGTTTACGAGAACAAAGCCCTTTATACCATAAAAATTGATCCAGTTCTACATATGAATATGCAATACATACCTTTTGTAACAGTGGTACACCATGTAGATCAAAATATTGCTCCATCTGAAGTATCCAATTTACCGAATCCTTGCCATCAAACTTCCTCATATCGCCTTTTCTTGATTTTAGGAGGTTGATATTGAAATGACTATAACTCTATAATTTTGGTTCTTCTAGTTCTAAAATTGTAACTTATAGTAGCCCTCTACGTCCTCTTTCCAATGCCACTAGTCTGATCAAATTTAGGTTCTCCAATAAAGAGTTATGCACAATTTCCCAAGATGACCTGATTATATACCTTTTTAGAAGAGCAAACTTGTATGAAGTGCCACGTGTCACTGTTTTGACCTTAGGATCTAAAAAATATACACAGGAAACTGCAGTCTATCCCCTTTCTGTAACTTCTTACGAAATTTCAATTCGATGCTCAGAGAGACTGTTATGACTATTTTCCCAAGGTGGCCTATTTGGAATGTAATTCGGGGGTCTACAAAAACCCTAATTTCCTCAGACTATATCTCCGAAAATATAGCGAGACAGGTTCTAAAATTCAGAGCCGAGGTTTAGATCGATTTCTTCTCAAATGGGTTTTTGTTTTAGCTTCTAAAACTTTGTAGTGAAAGAGTTATAACGAAAATCCCACGGTAACCTATTTTAGCTTAAATTTTGGAGCTTGCAAAAAGTCTAACTTCCTCAGATCATATCTCGGATAATATAGCGAGACAAGCTCTGAAAGTCAAACCTGAGCTTCAGCGCAATTTCTTCTCAATTATGTTTTTGTTTTAGCATCTGAAATGGCGCCGAAAAAAATTATAGAGAAAATGCCACGATGACCTGTTTGGAACAGCGAAACCCTAGAATCCAAAGCTCTGATACCAAATGTTATGAAACTAGCTCACAAAAAGAGAGAAAAGATAGTTTAACGCCTTATAATTCAGCCTCTTCGAGGGGAAAACCTCCTTTACATTACACAAATGAACAATTCTTGGATGATACAAATGACAAGACCTCCTTTATATATATAGCAGTCTAAGGGGTCATAATATAATCAGAGTCGACATAACAATAATAACGTAAGGGCACAATAATAATAATAGTGGGCTTCTATGGGGCACAATAATAACAGTAGTGGGCTTCTATGGGGACTACATGGGTACAACAATATAATAAGGGGGTTGTACTAATAACAATAAGGGGTTACACTAGTAATATAGGGGCCTAACATTGTTTCTTACTCATCCAACTAACTGCACCTCCAAATACGTTAAACACATACCCACTTGTATATTTTCTTTTATCCAAATCTCCAGCCAAGTCTGCATCAACAAAGCCATGAATATCCAACACTCTGTACAATATTGGTCTTCCTTAGTAGCACAAACCATAATCACTAGTGCCACGCAAATACCTGAAAACCTGCTTCATTGCTGTCTAGTGCTCCTTCCCTGGTTTTGACATAAACCTGCTCAATACTCCCACTGCATGTGCAATGTCTGGTCTAGTACAAACCATCGCATACATTGGGTTACCGACTGCACTTTCATATGGAACACAGGACATGTCCTCTTCCTCTTCTTGTGTCTTGGGACACTGTTCAGCAGATAACTTTACACCTACAAGAATAGGAACCTTCATTGGTTTACTATCCTGCATATTAAACCTCTGCAATATTGTCTCAATGTACTTCCTCTGGTTTAACCAAAGCTTCCTCTTTTTCCGATCTCTTTTAATTCCATGCCCAAATTATAGTTTGCAGCACCAAGATCTTTCATGTCGAAATTGGAGGACAATTGGGTCTTCAAATCCTAGAAAATTTCTTTGTCATTTCCAACCAGCAACATATCATCCACATACAAGACCAAATAAATAACACGTTCACCAACTAATTTAAAATACACACAGTGATCTTCTTTGCTTCCGGTGAAGCCAAGTCCCTATATAAATGTATCAAATTTATGATACCACATCCTTCGTGATTGTTTTAACCCATACAAAGACTTCTTTAACTTGCATACCAGTTCTTTCTTACCCTTCACCGCAAAACCTTCAAGTTGCTTCATGTAGATCTCCTCTTCTAAATCGTCGTGAAGAAATATTTTCTTCACATCCATCTGTTCTACCTCAAAATCAAAAGCAACAGCAATAGATAAAATTAATCTAATAGAAGTTACCTTGGCAACAGGAGAAAAAATATCACCAAAATCAATTCTCGGCACCTGGGAATTACCTTTTGCTAGCAACCGAGCTTTGTATTTCTCCACCTTTCCTTCTGGATTTGTCTTCTTCTTGAACACCCATTTGCTACCAATGGGTTTCCTTCCAGTCGGCAACTATACCAAATCCCAAGCCTCATTTTTGTGCAAAGATTCCATTTCATCAACCATGGTCTCTTTCTAGAGTTTTCCATCCTCTAAATCTACTGCTTCCTTCACAGTTTTGGGATGATCATCAGTAATAGATAAAGCAAAATTTGAATAGAAAGCAGATGGACTATACCCTTCTGGCTGCTTTCTTTCTCGAACTGGTCTTCTCACACTTGAAGTTTGTGGCTCTTCATCTTCTGATTCCTCCTCTACTGTAGAGTCTGATTCTTCCTCCTTTAGCTCAAACTCTATCTTCTTAGGTTGCTTTGGTTGGACTTCATGTTTAATAACATATTTCACCTCTCTGAACACCACATCTCGGCTATACACAACCTTCCTTGTTACTGGGTTTCAGAGCTTATAACCCTTTAAACCATCCTTATACCCAATAAAGATGCACTTTTCAGATTTAATATCCAACTTAGTTCTTTTCTCCTTTGGAACATGTACATATGCATCACATCCAAAAACTCTCTGATGTGAAAGAGAAGGTTTCTTACCAGTCCATACCTCTTGTGGAGTATTATCTTCCAATGTTGATGAAGGTGATCTACTGACCAGGTAACATGTAGTCTCCACCACCTCTACCCAAAATTCTTGTCCTAACCTGGCACCACTGAGCAAGCCTCTTTCCCTTTCCATCAACGTCTTGTTCATTCTTTCTGCAACTCCATTTTGTTGAGGTGTATATGGAGTAGTCTTCTACCATGCTATACCACACTTCTTACAGAATTCTTCAAATTCCTTACTGCAAAACTCTCCACTATTATCTGTCCTTAGCACCTTTATCTTCTTCTCTGTCTGGTTTTCCACCAGAACCTTAAATTCTTTAAACCTGTCAAAGACTTCAAATTTCTTCTTAAGGAAATATATCCATGTATTCCTTGAGAAGTCATATATAAATGATACATAATACACAGACTTACCTAGTGATGGAACCTTCACAGGTCCAAACACATCACTATGCACAAGCTCTAATATTTGTTTCGCCCTCTTACCACCAAAGGGGAAACTCACCCGGTACTGCTTCCCATATACACAATTTTCACAGAAATCAAAATCCAGAGAGCTATTACTCATACCTTCTACCATACCTTTGCCATGAAGTATTCAAAGGACCTTCTCTCCAATATGTCCAAGCCTTTGATGCCACAGCATGGTCTTCTCTCCAAAGACCACTAGATTTTCTGCTCCACTTTCGAGAACACTGTTGCACCCATCAACAACAGTGCCACCTTGCATCCTGTACAGAGTTTCAATTTGAACTCCCCGCATCAATACTAGTGCTCCTTGAACCATTTTGCAGGTATCCTTCTCGAACACTATTTTTACACCTGCATCATCCAGCTTGCTTACGGAAATCATATTGTTGGACAATGCATGAATATGCAAGACACCCGGAAGTGTTCTAATCCTTCCACCTTGCAACTTCAACTTTACTTTTCTGCGACCAATGATTCTAGCCTTCCTATCATCCCCCAAGAAGACATCACCACCATCATATTTCTCATACTCACAGAACCACTCTCTATGGGGAGTGAAGTGAAAGGATGCACCTGAGTCAATCAACCATGCCCCATGATCTACATGTTACTTGAAGAAGCCAAGTACACATCCCCACTTTCATCTGAGATGGTTTTCGCCTTTGCAGAAGGAGCATCATCAGATCCCTTTCCTTTGTCAGGAGCTTTAGATTTACAATCCCTTTTGTAGTTCCCTTCCTTTTTGCATTTCTAGCACACCACCTTTACAAGTTTTCCTGGAGGTTTAGATCTCCCTCTAGTTTTAGATCTCCCACTCGATGACTTATTTTTATTTCTATTCTGGGACCGTCCTCGTACAAACAAGGCATCACCATTCTGGCTCTCCATATTTTTTCTATCTCATCTCCTCCGTTAGCAAGGATGAGACTATTTCATCAAACTGTAAGGCAGTTATGTTGCTACCTATTGCAGTAATCAAACTATCCCACGAATCTGGTAGAGAACACAACAAACTGATGCACTTATCTTCATCTGAAATTTTAATACCAACAAATAATAACTGAATTACCACAATATTAAATGCGTTCAGATGCTCTGTCACTGAGTCTCCATCCTTCATCCTCAGGTTATACAGCTTTTTCTACATGAACAATTTATTCACCAGAGACTTAGATTGGTACAAAGTCCCTAACTTGTCCCACAAATCCTTCGTCGTAGCTTCCCCTGATACATTCAACAATATTGGATCTGAGACACACAATCGTATTATGCTCTTTGCCTTTCGATCCAACTTCTTCCATTCATCGAACACTCCAGTTGGTTTAGTACCCTGATCTACCATGATCCACTGATCTTTATCCACCAACAGATCCTCCATCTTGAGTTTCCACAACTCAAAACTCTGACCATTAAATTTCTCGATCTTTATCTCTCCACTGCTCGCCATCTTCTTTCACCACCAGAATTGATCTCGTAGATCACCCACTGAACAAGGTCTACCACAGGCTCGAGAGAAACCCCTCAGCAACAAAGGTGTCCCGTTGAAGCCAAAACAACTCTTATACCAAATGTAAGTTTTAACCCCGTACAGAAATTACCTGCATACCAATTCTAAAACATAGAAAATAAACAATGCGAGAGAATAACACATAAAACACATATACACAGAGATTTCCCTTGGATCCCAAAATCTGGACTACCAGATTGATTTTTCATTATGTTCCTTTCAATGTTACAACACATATTTATACATGCCGAAGCATCCAATACCATGGACCGAAAACCATCACATCCAAAACCATGGACCGAAAACCATCGCGTCCAAAACCATGTGCGAAAAATCATGCACAAAACCATAGGTAGGTCCGCCCAACCTAATATAGGGTCCAAAAACAAAATTTTCCGGGGCACTGCCCCGGACCCCATAGAGTGGGGTTACCTGCACCCATCAAACCCCCTGCGCTACGCAATCGGCACAACAAAGAGGGGGCTCTGCCCCCCTTCTAACCCACCAGTTAACTACGTGGGCTAGTCGTGGAAAGAATACAACACAACCCAACACTGGAATAGTAGAAGAAAACCCATCCAATGAAAGTGCTTTTATCGCTGCAACTTAATTAATGCACCAGTGTAAATTTATGAATGAAATGAAATGGGCTTACCATGTTGCATAAGGATTGTGTCCATGGCATAATCGCATACAACAAACTGAAATTCAATTGACTTTTTCAAGTATAGAAGAGAAAGTATAAAGGTTGAACTGATCATTTGTCTTAAAGCTTCAAATGCCTCTTGTTTTCCTCCCCACTGGAAGACCTTTTGCACAACTACCAAAGAATTAAAATGAGCTACAATAGAAGAAAATTTAACAAAAATTTTCCTCCAACATTAGGCTGCTCCAAAAAACCTCTTATCCAAATGACTATCTTGAGCATTGACCAATCCATAATGGCATCAATCTTGTAGAGGTCTAACTTCAGCTCACCTTCTCCAATTTTATGGCCCAAATACATCAAAAAAGTTTTACCCAACATATACTTTGACATATTCAATAGCAGATGTTGTTGACATATGACATCAAGTATTTTTCTCTCACACATGACATGTTCATAATGAAATTTCTAAAAATGAAAATGTCATCCAAGTAGACTATCATGTCTATAAATGACTTCAATACATCATTCATCACATGCATGAAAGTAGTAGGATGATTCAAACAAACCTTGCTTGGTTTTGAATGTCGTCTTCCATATGTCTCCTTCAACAACTCTACTTTGATGATACCCACTCCTTGAGTTCCATTTAATGAAATTCTTTCCATATTTCTTGGGCGCCAAAACAATTGGTGCACCACATGGTGAAGGAGATGGTTGGATGATCCTTTTATTCAACAACTCTTGGATTTGCTTTTTTATTTCCGCACTTTCCCTTCTTGACATTATGTGCATGTCAATGTTAGGAAGAAGACACTTTTGCAACAATGGTATTTCATGTTGGATTCTCATTTTGGAAGGAAATCTCTTTGCTTTCTGAAACACCTCATCATCATGGACAACTACATCAAACAAATCAGTTTGCAATTTTGAATTACATCCATCAAATGCTTCATAATCAACATCAATATTGGGTTTGATCATAAGAAGCACTAAATCATTGCTTGAATTCACTAATCTTTTCATTTTCCTTGCATTAACTAATGAAAGATTTAGTTTCTTGTGATGAGCTCTCACAATATACTCCACACCATATTTCATGACGATAGAAGATTTATTTTCTATCATAGAGATAAGGACTACCCAAAATAATTCCTAAATATCAAGCGGTATGACATTTAATTCAACTTCATCAATGAAGTTTGTTGTGATTGCAAACCAAAGAATAAATTTTCTTGTAACCAGTAAGTTTTTGTCCTTGCATATCCAACCCAATGGGTATGGTTTGGGATGTAAAATGGTTTAAAGATTAAGTTTCATAACTAAGGCTTCAAATATAAAGTTGGCTTGAGACCCACTATCAAATAATGTGTCTATTTTTTGTAAGTTTTGACATTACCCTCACATGAAATAATTCATTCCTTTTTTCTTCATTTGGAGTGCTAGTGTGACAATTTGGTATACTAGTGCTAGAAATGAATTCTTTTCCTCTAATACCTATTGTTGTAATTTTAGTTTCATCACCTGAATCGGATCCCAAATCCTCTTGAATGATTGCAGTTGTCTTTTCTTTTCCTTTGTTGTTGAATTTCTTAGGCATCATCTTAAGATGGAGGTTGCAACAATTAGCTTCATCGTGACCCTCTTTGGAACAATGTTTACATATTGTGTTCTCTCCTTCCTTTTTAATGGATGCATTTTTCTTTCCTTTGAAACCATTTTCTTTTTCTTTATCCTTAAATGAATTTTAATACCCTCTTTTGGAATATTTTTCTCTCTTGCCTCAAGATAAGTGGCTTGCACACACACCTCATCTAGATTATTTGGATTAAACATAAGGATAGTATGCCTAAGGTAACTGTGTAAACCCCCTATGTACTTCAGCAACGTGTCTTGTGATTCCAAATCTACACCTAACATTAAAGACCCTTTTATGAATTCTTGGGTGTAATCTTCCACATTTTTATCTTTAAGTTGTCTAAAGTTATGCCAATTCATGATGGCTTTCTGCATATATGCTATAGGGTAGAATTTTCTTTTAATTGCAACAATGAAATCAGACCAAGAAATTGAGATCTTACCATGTTTTTTTTATCTCTTCTTGTGCCTTTGATTCCCACCATACTAGTGTTGCACCCTCCACCCTTAAGGAAGCTAATTGAATCTTTATTTCATCCTCTTGAAGGTCTTGAATTCTACTATAGACCTCTGACTAACGAACCCAATTGTAAAGCTTCTCTGCATTCACTTCACCATTATACATGGGCAGTTCAAAAATAGCATCAAGTTTTAACAAGGTTGATTTACTAGTTGCTTTTAGGTATGTTGATGAGTATGAGTAAGGGTTGTATTAGTGGAAGAGGATGAAGATGCTTGTGAAGTTGAAGAAGAAGATGATGTTGGTGGAGGTTTACCTCCATTTCCATTACCTCCTCCTCCTAAAGAACCTTCTCCTTTGGGATGCTTGGAGCTTTCACCCTACAGTCTGGTATTCTTCTCTTCATAGAGGACCTTCACCATCTCTGCCATATCAAAGAAACCCTTCCTAAAGATATTCTCATCCTCTGTCATGTTTGTAGGCTCTCCTTCATGTGACATGCTCAATGAAGCCTCAACTACAACTTGAGGAAGAATTGGTGGTGGAGATTGTGGCAACCTTGCACTCCTTCTCCTTGACCCAACTTCAGGGGTTTCAACCAACTTCCCTTCTCCTCTTTTGAGCTACAACCTTGTAAGCATGATGTTCACTTGCAAACAGTTAAATCCTTATTGCACAAAGAAAACCAAGAGCTTTGATACCAAACTTGATCTTATTGGGATAATTAGTTTGTTGTACTAAATTCCTTTTCATATTATGTTAAATATGCTTAAGGATTTATGACGTTAATTGCAAGTTTAAAACATGAGTTTTTGAGTGCTTATATGCAATTTTTATGTGCAAAATAATATAAACAAATGACTGAACAACAACATATAACAAACATAAACATCACCATAAAATGTATCATAACAACACATGATGAAGTAGTTCACTCCTCTTGGGCTACATCTCCTTGGTCCAACTTCCAATGGCTTGGCCCTCTCTATTATGCTAAAAAATGTGAATACACTAGTTTACAATTCTCATACATCTATGAAACTTGTTCCAATGGCTCCAGAATGCCCAAAAATGCTTTTTTAGCCTCTTTCTGCTCCTGATTTGGTCAAAAACTCATCAATCTATCATCTATTGAAGTTTGGTTATTATTCGCTCTACAAACTCCCCAAATTTCAGCACCTAACCCACAATTTCACCCCATGTTGTTCTAATAGAGTGCCATTTTGCCCAAAATCCAATGCAAATTGTGAACGCCTTAATTCAGCCTCTAAGTCCTTAAGTTTGAAAAATATGGGCACATGGGGCCACGTGCCTGGGGCTAAGGCCAGTGGCCCGCCCCCACCGATCGGGCCCTTGCTCCCCTCGGGTAGTGGTTGCATGGCAGTATCATGTTGAAGGGCCGACCCCCATGGACTAGCCCCCCCTAGAATGACACGACATTCAAATTTAAATAGACGCCACGAACTATAAGTCTTAATACCTTTGGCTATGGCATATTGGTGGAGGCTTTGGACTTGTATTATGAGGTCGCAGTACCCCCGTTGCTGCTGCCCGAACTTGACCCATAATTTTGGTGGCTGATAGGCGCCCAGTATTTAGCTCAAAAATTAAAGTTCTCAGAATGGCTCGAAACTTGAATGACCACGTTCGTCTCGACAAAACAATCCTAACGCAACTCGTTTCACTAAAAACTGAGTTTGTATGAGGAAGTTATTGAGTTCTATTCGCTTTGTTGAACAGGTGAAGTTTTGAAAAAAAAATGCTCATTCACTGCACAATCAACAATCTGTACCATTGACGTGGAAAGTGACTAGGCAGGGTCAATGGATGGTCAACATTCAATCATGCTTCGCCAAGTGTCACAGTGTGATTGGTTGCAGTTTGGTGATGTGCCAAATGTGTTGGCGCAATTTTATTGGTTAATCCTGGACCAATGAGAGAATGCCATGTGGCAAGCTCGGAGGCTGACGCGTGGCACCTCCTAATGGCTTAGGCATAGGGCATAGTTCAACAAGTTTTTTATGGAGGCGTCGGGGTTCGACCCCGTGATGTCCTATCCGCAGACCAAAGCCTTCTACCATCTCCACTATCGTTGTTTCTTAACCATTATAGACCTACACATATATTTAATGTTTATGGTGTAGAGTGTTGGTGGTTAGGGGGGGACCAGCCCGTAGGCCGGCCCTCCCCATGTGAACGCACCCATGGTTACCGCAAATAGTTAATACAACCAGCTCCACAACTCTTAACCCGATGGTTAGCACGCCATGTGAATGCATACTCCGACGGTTACAGTGAAGGTTACTTGAACCGATGGCCAACACTATGAAACTGCGACAGTTAACACCACATGTGACCCCGCATAAACCTCCAACGGTTACAGTTAGCCCTAATTGTGCAATTATTGTGCTAATTGTGGATTAGTGGATAATTAAACCCGCTTTACATTTAATTAAACTCAACTTTAAAACGACATATTTTTGGCAGACTCCACTATTTTCGGGCCTGCCCCCAAATTTAGCGGCCTTAACTAGAGTTCTTCCAGATTCAGAGGAGGATTTGTAGGGAAAAACTGTTTGAGCCATAACTGGAGCATTTTTCGACCAAATTGAGCTCAGGGAAAGGTGTTCCTAGCTAATTTTGACATTCTAAACACATTGGTGCAAGTATCAGGAGTAGTAGAGCTTTGTAAACAACATTTTTTCCATATTGAGCTAATACAGATGCTTAAGCCATGGAAGTTGAACCAAGATATGTAGCCCAGGAGGCGTGAACTCCTTCATCAAAACACTATGTTAAAGTTTTCAATTGATGGTTTTTTGTACCTTTCATTGGTGTTGTTCAACGTTGTTCTTTTAAGTTATTTTTCTCATGAATGTCGCATTAAACTTCATGAAATTTACCTGTTTCAATCACCAAACAACCGAAGGAAATTTATGAACAGGAAGCAATTAACAAGAATGTATTTATAAATCTGTAATTGAAATTAGCACATCAAAACTAAAATTCAATAACAAATCAAGTTGGTATTGGAGCCAAGGTTTATTTGCTTGATTGCTTGATTTTTGTGCAAGTGGGGTTTTAATGGTTACAAAATTGTGATGCTTAAAAGGTTAAAGTTGTAGGAGGAGAAGGGAAATTGTTGGTTGCAACTCCTGAGGCAATGCCCAGAAGAAGGAGAGCCACAAGGACACAATCTCCACCACCCAAAGTTCCAATTCCAGCTACACTTGAAACTCCTCAAGTTTTGCCTTCAAATGAGATTGAAGAGGTACAAGCAGTACCAGTTTCTAAGCCTGAATTCACAACCATTATGTCTAGAGAAAGAGAGCTTGAAGGTCCTTCTTCTGAAGAGTAAGAATTCAAGAAAGCTTTCTACACTTTAACTAAGATGGTTAAAGTCCTCTATGAAGAGAGGAACACTAGAATGGTTGGAGAGAGTTCTAAACCTCCACATGGAGAAGGAAGTCAGGAGACAAAAAGGATGATAAGAAGGATTCTAAGGGTAATGGAGGGAAGCCACCTCCATATCCACCATCTTCATCATCTTCCTCGTCATCTTCATCATCCTCAACATCTCAAACATCTTCCACTTCCACCACCAAAATTTCCATACTCATTCCCAAACCCCAAAAGGAAAAACTCCCTTACTCAAATTGGACATTAGGTTTGAACTTCCCATGTACAATGGTGAATTAAATGCAGAAAAGTTAGACAATTAGATTCGACAATTGGAGGTATACCACAGAATTCAGAACCTTCAAGAAGATGACATAAAGATCCAATTGGCTTCATTGAGGCTAAAAGGAGAAGAATTAATCTGGTGGGTAGAAAAGAGTCAAGAGGAAATGTGAATTCATGATAAGATATCCAATTCTTGGGTTGAATTTGTTTCTGCAATTAAAAGACAATTTTACCCTTTAGCCTATATGTAAAAATCCATTATGAGTTGGCAGAATTTTAGGCATCTTAAAGGCCAAATAGTCCAAGACTATACCCAGGAGTTTAGAAAGAGGGATTTGTTGTTAGGAGTAAACTTGAATTCCCAAGATACATTGATAAAATATATTGGGGTGTTACATTCCTATTTGAAACATACTATCCTTATGTTCAATCCAAGCAATTTGGGTGAGGTATGTGTGCAAGCCACCCACCTTGAAGCAAGGAGAAAGAACATTCAGGAAGAGGGTAGTAAGAGGAATCCTTTCAAGGGTAAGGAGAAAGAGAAGGGGAGGAAATGGAAGGGAAATAAGAATGCAAGTGTGAAGAAAGAAGGGGAGAAAACCATATGCCAACATTGTTCCAAAGTTGGGAATGATGAAGCCCGTTGTTAGAAATTACATCTCAAACTAAGGCCTAAGAAACAAAAAAATAAGGGAAAACAAAAGACGACCGCTACCACACAACATGACCTTGGATCAGATTCTCGTGATGAGACCAAGATTTCAGCCATGGTCAGAAAAGGGAAAGAAGCTTTTGCAAGCACTAGTTCCTCAAACAGTCAAAACAACACTACAAATGAAGAATCAAGAATAGAGTTGTTTCATGTGAGGGTAATTTCAAATCATACAAAGATTGATGCACTATTTGAAAGTGGGTCACAATCAAACTTAATTTCAGAAGACTTGGTTTAAAAAATAAACCTTGAAACTGTACCTCATCATAAGCCATATCCATTGGGTTGGATAGTTAACAAGGAAAACTTACAGGTTACAAGGAAGTGTTTCTTCAAGTTTGCCATTACTGAAAGAATGATATTGATTATGAATCTTTTGAAGGTTTTGATGACAAATTGAAATCTGGTTTGTTTGATGTGATAAGAAAGCATGGCGAGATGTTTCAGGAACCAAAGGGGTTACCCCCCAGGAGGGGAATTTGGCATGAGATATAGTTGCAGAAAGATGTTCCACTTCCAAACATTGGCATGTATCACATGTCAATTATGGAGAGCATGGAAATCGAGAATCAAATTCAAGAATTGTTGAACAAAGGTATCATATGCCCATCTACTTCGCCATGTGGTTCGCCCATTGTTTTGGTGCCAAATAAGGATGGGACTTGGCGCATGTGTGTGGATTTCCGTGCACTGAATAAGTGGTCAAGAATCGTTATCCACTCCCAAGAATTGATGATTTTCTTGATCAGCTGAGGTATGCAAATTATTTCACTAAGTTAGATTTATGAAGTGGTTATCATCAAGTTAGAATAGCTGAATAGGACATGTGGAAAACCGCATTTAAAACTAAACAAGGATTATACAAAGTGGCTTATTATGCCTTTCGGTATTACAAATGCTCCAGTTACTTACATGAGAGTAATGAATGATGTATTGAGACCATTTATAGATGACTTTGTCATTGTGTAGTTAGATGATATACTCATATTCAACAGATCCAGAGATGAACATGTCATGCATGTAAAAAAAGTACTTGATGTCTTGAGAAAAGAACAGTTGTTTTTAAATATGTCAAAGTGTGAATTTGGTAAGACTTATTTAGTGTATTTGGGACACATTGCTGGAGGAGGTGATCTGAAGATCGACCCCTCTAACGTTGAGGTCATTCTTAATTGGCCCAAGTCCAATACAGTTACATAGGTAAGAATATTTTTAGGGGCAACACAATATTGGAGAAAGTTTATTGCTAATTTTTCTTCCATTGCAGCTCCATTACATGTATAATAGAAAGCATTTGATGCTTTGAAGCAAAATATCAGTTCAACACCGGTATTGGCTCTTCTGGATCTTAGACAGCCATTTGAGATTCAAACAAATGCTAGTGATTACGCCATGGGAGCAGTTCTTATGTAGCATGGTAAGCTCATTTCATTTCATTCTAAAAATTTTAATGGGGTTGTAATTAACTATTCCACTTATGACAAAGAACTTTACACATTGGTACGAAGTGCAAAAAAATGGAAACCATTATCCATACCGACCATCAAGCATTGCAGTACTTACAGTCACAGTCAAAGTTGCAGCAGTCACGACATTTCAGATGGATGGGTTTTCTACAATAGTTTCATTTGGTTATCAAGTACGAAAAGGGAATCTACAATAAGGTAGTTGATATTCTTTCAAGGACTATTGTAAATTCATATGTTATACTCAAGCATAATTTTGTTTTACATGAAAGTTACATTGAACAATATGCAAATGATAGTGACTTTCAAGATGTGTATGCAAGCTTGAGTCAAGGAAACCAAATTGAAGAGATGGATTATCATGTGCATAACAATTTTTTGTATCATTTGGGCAAGTTTTGTATTCCACAGGGAGGAATAAACAACATCATAAGGGAGGCACACACTTCATTTCGTGTTGGACACTTTCGTGTAGGCAAGACAATAGCAAATCTCGAAAGGTATTGTTATTGGCCATGCATGTTTGATAATGTTTCTCGTATCATAAGAGGATGTTGTTTGTGTATAACAAGTAAGCCTAGCAATAGGAAACTTGGATTGTACACTCCACTTTCGATACCTTCACATCCATGGGAGAGTATATCAATGGATTTTGTGGGAGGTCTTCCATTGTCAAGGAAAGGTCGTGACTACTTGTATGTAGTTGTAGACAGGTTCAGAAAGATGTGCATACTAACACCATGTAAAAAGAAAATTACGGTTGAACAAACGTCTCATCTTTTCTTCCAAAACATTTGGGTTCATTTTGGTCTTCCTACTTCTATTGTAAGTGATCAAGATTCTCGACTTGTTGGGAATTTTTGGTCAAATTTGTGGGACCTGATGGACACAAAGTTGAAGAGTACAATCTTTCATCTGCAAACAGATGGACAAATTGAGGTGGTCAACAGAACATACATTCATATTCTTAGAGGATATTGTAGCAAACATCCCAAGTTGTGGGATGAAAAGTTGCATTACATACAACATGCATATAACAAGGCAAAGAATTCTTCCACAAACACATCGCCATATGAGGCATGTTATGGGTACTTTCCAAGATCACCATTGGACTTCATCTTTGAGAAAGATGTTCCCATCTTTGGTTACAGTGACATCAAAAAGGAAAGGAAGTTCATAGAGAAAATTCAATTGATACATCATACAGTGCAGGAACAGCTTGAGAAAAGTCAAAGTAGCTACAAGGCAAGGCATGAAAAACGTGGGTTGATCACAAATTTCAAGTTGGAGAAAAGTTTGGTTATATATTAGAAAAGAGAGACTTCAAGGGGAAGGTAAAAAGCTTAAACCAATCTATTATGGTACTTTTAAAATTATGGAAAATATTGGTAACAATGCATTTAAGCTTGATTTGCCTCCTTATATGAAAATATACTCTGATGTTGATGTTGAGCATTTGAGATTGTTTGCGCCTCCTTTGATTGATGATCAAGGAGAGCATGTTAAGCCGCCATCAATAGATGATTTCTCGCTATAATATCTTAATGAACTTTAGCAGGATCTCATACTTGACAAAAGAACCAAGACTTCGAAAACAGGGGATGTCGAATACCTTAAAGTGAGACTCAAGGGACAAAAGCCTTCAAAAGCCAAATAGTTGCATATCGAGAAGGTGAGGGAGTTGTACCCTCACCTGCTAAACAATTGATAGTATCTTTTGGGTTCCAAAAGGTTTCTAGTGGGGAGGAACAATCAGGCACTCAATATTTATCTCAAAAATAAAATTTCTTAGAATGGCTCGAAACCTAAACAACCGCATCTGTCTCACCAAAATGATCCTAACGCAACTCGTTTCACTGAAAATCGAGTTCGTATGAGGAAGTTATTGAGTTCTGTTCGCTTTGCTAAACAAGCGAAGTTTTTCAAAAAAATGCATAGCCACTGCAGATTTAGCAGTCCATATTGCTGACATGGCAAGTGACTAGGCATGGTCAATGGAGGGCCAACATTCAATCATGCTTTGCCATGTGTCACAGTGTGATTGTTTGCAGTTTGGTGATGTGGAAGGTGTGTTGGTGCAATTCTATTGGTTAATCTTGGACCAATGAGAGAATGCCATGTGGAAAGTTAGAGGCCGCCACACAGCACCTCCCAAAGGCCTAGGCAGAGGGCATAGTTCAACAAATTTTTTATGGAGGCGTTGGGGTTCGACCCCACAACCTCCTATCCCAGACCAAATCCTTTTACCATCTCTGCTATCATTGTTTCTTAACCACTATAAACCTCCACATATATTTAACATTTATGTATAGAGGGTTGAAGTTTGGGGGGGGGGGGGTGGGCAGCCCTCCCCATTGTGAATGCACCCATGGTTATCGTAAACAGTTAATACAACAAACTCTAGAAATCTTAACCCGACAGTTAACACACCATGTGAACGTATACTCTGACGGTTACGGTGAAGTTTAGTTGAACCGGTGGCTAGCGCTATGAAACTGCAATAGTTAACACCACATGTGACCCTACATAAACCTCCAATGGTTATGGTTAGCCCTAATTGCGCAGTTATCGCGCTAATCTGGATTAGTGGATAATTAAACCCGCTTTATATTTAATTAAACTCAAGTTTAAAACGACGGATTTTTGGCGAAATCCGCTATTTTCGAGCCTGCCCCCATATTTAGTGGCCCTAACTTGAGTTCTTCTATATTTAGAGGAGGATTTGTAGGGAAAAACTGTTTGAGCCATAACTGGAACATTTTTCAACCAAATTGAGCTCTGGAAAAGGTGTCCCTAGCTAATTTTGACATTTTGAGCACATTGGTGCAGGTATCTAGAGAGGTAGAGCTTTGTAAACAACATTTTTGCCATATTGAGCTAATATAGAGGCCCAAGCCATGGAATGTGAACCAAGGAGATGTAGCCCAGGAGGGGTAAACTCCTTCATCAAAACATTGTGTTAAAGTGTTCAGTTGATGGTTTGATGTCCTTTCTATTGCTTCTATTCAACATTGTTCTTTTAAGCTATTTTTCTCATGAATGTCACATTAAACTTGATTAAATTTACCTATTTCAATCACCAAACAACCTAAGGAAATCTATGCACGGGAAGAAATGAACAAGCATGTGTTTATAAATCTGTAATTACAATTAGCACAAGAAAACTAACATTCAATAACAGATCAGTGGCGGCCTCTAGCTGGGCCACATGTCAGCTCGTGGTTGGCCACCAATCCAACCAATAGTAATACGCCAAATTGCACCAATGAGAATGTGCCACTTACCACAACATGATTCACCGGAGAATGTTTACTAGTCAACCTACCACATAGACCTTCCCAGTCAATGCCATGTCAATAGTATAGACTGTTGACTGGGCTGTCAATTTTTTTCAAAAAAATTGCCTATTTGGGAAAGTGAATAGAACATGATTCTGGGAGCATACGGTGTTCGTTTTGCATGAAACGAGTTGCGCCAGATTCAGGCTGACAAGAACTACACGGTCGTTTAGGTTCCACGTTGATCTAACAACTTTTAATTTTGCCCCATTTTTTGAGCACATGATCACCAGTTCTCCTCCAAACTGCTTGAAGGAAATTTTTATTTAATTCAATACAACACCATGAGTACTTCAATTATTATATATACAAATTGACTAGGAATCCCATCACTAGAACAAATGTGCTCCACTAACTCTATTAAGAAAACTCTATACATTAATTGATATGGTATATTCAAATGGTGTGTGCTATCAACTGTAGGTTTTAACCCCGTACAGAAATTACCTGCATACGAATTCTAAATCACAAAAAAATAAACAATGCGAGAACATAACACATAAAAAACACATATGCACAGAGATTTTCCCCTAGATCACAAAACCGGGACTACCAGCTTGATTTTTCATTATATTCCTTTCAGTGTTACAATACATATTTATACATGCTAAAGCATCCAATACCATGGACCGAAAAACCATCACGTCCAATACCATGGACCAAAAAACCATCGCATCCAATACCATG
>APFE030315491.1:67914-96292 GCA_000404065.3 Pinus taeda
GCCCAACCTAACAATAGGGTCCAAAACCAAAATTTTCTGGGGCGCTGCCCCAGACCCCATAAAGTGGGGTTACGGGTACCCCTCAAATCCCCTGTTAACTATGTGGAAAGAATATAACACAACCCAACATCAACAAGCTTAATTTCTTGGTATGGCTCCTTCTACTTGTAATTGGGAAACTATACAAACTCTGAGATCAATAATGGTTTACCATGCTATGGATACACCTTCATTACTACATTCTCCACCACTTTCGTCAATTTTCAAGACTTCCCATGATGATGAGATAACCACTTTGCAAAAAGCTTTCTTAGGACATACTTCTCAATTACCCTTGCACTAGTTTGTGCTTCCATATTCTCTTTACTATGATCTTTGATTGTTATCCTAAAAAATATTAGAGTTTTGCATAGCTTCAAACTGCAATTCCAACTTTAGTTGGCTACCAAATTGGCATAATAGCCAAATTATTTGTCGACTTGCTCATACCCACAAGTGCTAAGTATGCAGCTTGAGGGCTTGTACACACAATGCGCAAACCACTACAACACCTCTTTTTATTACAATAAGCTCGTATGCCCATGGTCTCATAACACGTAAAAACATCGCAAAAACTAGCTCTTGGGAGCACCTTTGGTCAGTTGACAGAGAGATTAAGTGTCGTAAAATTATTGACCCTTACCCCGTTACCCTCAACAAATACAATGGATCTCCTTCGGAAATATTTAGTATTTATCCACTAACATTACGTGTCGAGGTGGGAACTGTCGTGCTAATTTATGCCAATAAACTATTGCTTTCATCCATTGATCTTGCCATGTCGTTCTCTCAGTGCCCCAACACCCCAGAACTATAACTCGGTGCTCCTTCAAATCGCACTGTGGTTAATTTGTTGAGGTGATGTGTCCCTTTGGGACCACACTATGTACACGGACCAATAGGAAAATTGTCATGATGACCTGTCTGCTACTGTGTCCTGTTGCTTTGTGCTTGCAATCACTGGGAAACGTGTCTATCACTACTTACTTGTTTTTCCATGCTATCTACCACATATACTCCACTACTATGTGTCAATTGCTGAAATTTTCCACATGTCACCTATTTTTGACCCACTTGGCCACCCAAAAACACCAAAATGTGTGCCACATCATTTTCTGATAGGTCCACATTAAGATAACGTTATCAGCTACAGTGTCTCCATTCCATCTTTGTCATTCAATCAAAATGTGTCATGTGTCCTCTGTTGATTGGTCCATGATGTCAAATTATTTTGACTGGGATGGGAAACTTTCACTACAACGGATTAGAATATTTACATTTCTCATAAATAAAACTTCAAGTATCCTTAGATCCCATGAGGGAGAAATCGTCAGGCTTATGTGTCCATGGGGTCAACCCACACACTATCTTCCACCAATCATTGTTGAGTATTGAAACCACTAGGGTAATGTGGTGAGCCACCTACTCCACCAACTTTAACAACTAGCCCCAACTAGCATAGACCTTTCCAAACTAGCACTAGTTTAACCCTTATCACCAAACTTAGCTCTACAAACTTTGAAATTATGGTCTGCCACCTTTGATCTGCAATAACTTTTGATCCTTGGGGTCATTTTTAGACTTTCACACATCGTTGGAAATATATTTTCAAGAAATTTGCATCTGTGTAATTTGCAGAAGCATTTTAGCTACTCTCTAGAGGAAAAAATGTCTTCCAAGAGACTGCAACAACTAGAACACTCCCCCTGAACTTGACACTCCATGCATATCAATAACACTCACACTATGTATCTTCCATCCTGACCTTGTTGACATCAATGCCAAAATTGTGTCCAACAATCTCCCCCTTTGGAATTGATGGCAACATTTCCAAACCTTGTTGTAGTAGCTCCCCCTGAAACCAAACAAGGTTCTCTCCATCTCCACACTCCCCCAAGAACTTATAATCATCATTCCATTGAATAATTTATTCTCCCCCTTTGACATCAATGGAAAAGGATGCAACAAATGAAAAAAACTCCCACTGTAACTATAAAAAGAAACATGAATATTAAGATCACCTTGCAGTCTACCCATCAATTGAACCAATGATTTGAGTAGTTTCCAATACTCATTCAAATTGAGTCATTTTCTTATAGGAGAATCAAATACTATTTTTTTGCCTTGGATACTCAAATGGCTCTCGTGCTAGTGTTTTTGTGAATATATATGCAAGTTTCTCATTAGTGGCCACATATTCAAGTTGAACAACATTAGCAATGACCTTTTCTCTTAATAAATGAAACTCAATTGGAATATAGTTGGTCATTGAATGCATGATAGGATTTTTAGAGATGATGATACAAATAGTGTTATAACACATGATTGGAATTGAATCCTTCAAATCTACCTTGATGTCCTTTAAGGTCTACTTCATCCAAATAATTTGAGTGTAGTAGGCGATTGCAACAATGTACTCAATTTCTACCATATATAATGAGATTAAGTCTTTTCTTTTGCTCACCCAAGACACAAACAAAACTCCTAAAAAGAATATTGCTCCAAAGGTGTTTTTCATGTCATCATGGTTACCATCCCAATCTGCATCAGTATAAGCTTTTAATTTAAATTATTTACCTCTAGCATACCATAAAACAAGGTTTATGGTGCCTTGTAAGTATTTGAAATTTCTTTTTACAACATTGACATGGCTCTCTCTAGGGTTGGCTTGAAATATGGCCACCAAGTCACCTGCTTGCATTATTTCTAATCTTGAGGCGGTTAGGTACAACAAGCTTCCAATAATCAATCTGCAGGTTATCTGATTTATAAGAGGGGTTTCATCCTCTTTACAAAGCTTACAACTAGTAACCATTGGGGTACTAACTGGCTTGCACTCTTCCATCCCAAATTTCTTCAGTGTTTCTCTTAAATACTTGGATTGAGAGATGAATATGCCATTTTTTAGATTGGGAAATTCATAGTCTGAGGAAGAAGGAAAATTCTACTATCATAGACATTTCAAATTATTTCTACATTAACTCAACAAACTGATGTCACATTTGTTCCAAATCACTGCCAAATATAATATCATCTACATAAACCACAACAACTAACAAATGATCATCTTCATATTTTATATACAATTTACTATTATCATACCCTTCTTTAAAACCTTGTAGTTGTAGATGCTTATATAGTCTGGCATACCAAGCTTTAGGGGCTTGTTTTAGCCCATACAGGATCTTTTTTCAGTCTGCAGACATAATCTTCAAGCACGAACCCATCTAGTTGTTCTATATATACTTAATCTTCCAGATCTCCAATGAGAAAGGTTTATTTCACATCCATTTGATATACCTAGGTATTCTTATGGCTGGAAAAATTCAAGAACATTCTGATGACTTCCAATCTTGCAATAGGGGCAAAGGTTTCTTCAAAGTCTACGCATTCTATCTGCACATAGCCTTTGTAGGCCAACCTTTCTTTATTTCTAATGACTTTCCCATTCTCATTTAGCTTATTCTTAAAAACCCATTTGGTGCCTATGAAATTTTTGTTCTTGGGTCTAGGAACAACCTCCCAAGTGTCATTTTTCTCAATTTGGTCTAGCTTTTCATTCATTACCTTCACCCATAACTTGTCTTTAATTTCTTGACTGGGATTTTTGGGCATGATTTGTGACAGCAAGGCAAGATTTGCATGCCCATGATTGCCAGCAAATGTCCTTCTAGTTTGAACACCCAAACTTTGATCACCAATAATTTGACTTTCTCAGTGTTATTTTTGCACATACCTAGAAGGAGTTTTGTGCTTCTACGTTGAATCTTCTTCTTCTACTTCTTCTTCTTCTTGATATGTGAATATGTAGGTTGAGTCTTCCTCTTTATTTGATTTCTCATTTTCTTTATATTGCTCTGAACATGGAAACGTGTGGCATCAACTGTAACAGCGATGCAGCCTTCAACCCTCTGTGTACTCTTATTGAGGCATTTGTAGCCTTTTCTCTTGGCCGAGTATCTAAGAAATATCCCTCATCATCCCTAGAGTCAAACTTTCCAAGGTTTTTATCATTTCTATTGACATAACATTTACTCCCAAATACCTTGAAATGTTTTACAAATGTAGATCTTCCTTTCCACATCTCATGTGGGGTTTTATCATTGTTATTCCTAAGCTGAGTTTTGTTTGCTATATAAACAACCACTTGAGATGCCTCACCCTAGAAGGTGTGGGGAACCTTCCTTTCGTACATCATTGCTTTGGCCATCTCTTGAATGGTTATGTTTTTCCTCTCTACTACATTTTGCAGAGGTACTATAGCTACTAAGTATTACCTCCCGGTGCCTTGACTTTCACAAAACTCTTCAAAATATCTTGAGGTGAGTTATCTTCCCTTGTCTGATCTTAAGCAATTAATATTATGATCCTTCTCATTTTCAACTTGAGATTTAAATACCTTAAACTCTATAAGAGCTTTTGATTTTTCTTTCAACGAGATTATCCAAGTACCTGGTAAAATCACCAATAAATAAGATAAAGTACGTTTCTCCTCTTTGGGTTATTTTTTCTTGTAAGACCATAGATGTTAGTGTGAACCAGCTCTAAAGGTTTAGAGGATGATAATTCCTTTGTCTTAAATTGAGTCCCTGTTTGCTTGCCAAATTAGCAATACTTATAGATTGGGTTATCGAATTTTCATAATATTGGCAATCCTTTGACTGCTTCTATTTTTCTAATCTTTATTAATCTATCAAAATTTTATATGAGAAATGTTTATATGTCACATCCATGTTTGATTTGTCTTTCTTAGGTATCATCTCACTTCGGAATCATCAAACACGTACACATTATTGTGAGTCATGATTTCCTTCCCTACTAACTTGCCATTCTCTTCTTTTTGTATTTCAGAGTATTTAGAGCGGAAGGTCACATCATAGCCACAATTACAAATTTTTCTTATACTCAGAAAATTGTGCTTGATTCCTTCAAAATTTAAAACATTTTGGCCCTTTTTCTTCTCGTGGATACTGACTATGCCCTTCCTTTTAATTTGTACTAGAGCATTATTTCTGAAGGTAGCATTTCCTTCACTCTTTTCTTTTAGAAAAAAGAATTTACTCTTGTCCCCATTCATGTGTTTAGAGCAACCACTATCTACATACCATTCTTCTTCCTAATCACTTGCTAACATAACATGTCCACATTCCTCATTTTTCTCAGTATTCTGCTTCCAACTCCTCATGTTCATTAGGTATGTTGGTTTCTCAATGGTATAAGTTTTGGAAGGACACTCAAACCTCATTCTACATTCACTTACCTTGTGGCCAAAATTATTACACTTGAAACATTCAGTTTCATTCATCAAGGGTGATAAAGTATTTATATACCTAGAAAATGAGTTCCCGGCTCTAGGACTTTGATAATTTCTAGATCTGAAATTTCCACCTCTTTTAGCTTTATAATTCTATAATTAATGGATTTAAGTCCAAAGGTATGACATGAATAACAATGTCCATAGAATAACTTTGGGTACATGCTATTTGAGAATTGGTGAGCTTGAGTATATTGCTTGTACCTTAGTTGTCTTCTTGGATGATTTACATATTTGCATAGAGGAATATTTGAGAGATTAACATTCTTGCTTTATTTCTAAGTGCTTATCTAATTTGTTTTTGGTTTATCTTCATTGACTATTCCTTGTAACGCCTTTGTAAATATTTGGGGCCCTTGACTCCTACGGACCTGAAATTGATCTTTCCTTTATAAATTTTTGTGGTTCAGAGTATCTAGACTTTCCTTATTTGCTAGAAACCTTTGACAATTCAAAAGGTGATTTAATTTCTCCATTTCTTTAACCATTTTTTTTCAAATATATATCATTTTTGGAATTCCAAATGTCTGTTCTCATAGATACAATCTCTGCCTCTAAATTGTGATAGTTCTTTTCCCATTCAAGGATTGGTTCATTCAAATCTATCGTTTTCATTTTGCTTCCTCCAAATTTAATTTTTGGGAAATAATTTCTTTAATATATGTTTCTGGAATCATCTCCTCCTATTTCATGGTTAGTTCTTGTTTCAACAGTCTATTCTCTTCTTGTAGCTTATTATAGTTCTTTTATTTTTCTTCTAATTTTGTGCTAGATTGTCTTTGCTTTTAATAGCTTCTTCAAGTTTTTCTCTTTGATAAACAAACTCCTCATTATCAGGGTTGTACATACCTGCTTCAGCTCACAATAGTTACCCTTTTAGTTCCTTTTTCTTCTTTTTAGCCTTCTTTAACTCGTCAAGAGCATTGATGAGTTTACTTCAAGGTTCATTTCTCCTTCTTCTTCCTCAAGGTCTAAGTAATTCTTGGATTTAGATTCAGATTCGAATGCTATGAGTAAGCATTCATTAGGCCCATCTTCTAAAGAATATTATATGTTTACTTCTCATGGAGAACTATCCTCTTTGGAGTAGAGGCGCTTTTTCTTGAAGGATTTATTCCTCTGATATTTTTTAGCTTTATCTTTGGGCTTTTGATCCTTGTCCTTTTCTATATTTTATCTATAAGGATAATTTGAGGGAAAATGTACAACTCTTCCACAATCAAAGCATTTGAAGGGTAACTTTACCTTATACTTACCTGAACTACATTTTAGTTTTCTGGAAAATTGAGCCAAATATTGATCAGATTCACAACTAGAACATTCTTGATGATATTTTTGTTTCTTAGTCTTCATGGACACTTTAACTGTTGTCTCCTTTGGCTAGATATTCTCTTTTCCTACTTTCATCTCATAGGTTGTGAGACTTCCATGAAACTGCTCCACTGTAAGAGACTTCAAGTCTTACATCTCTTATATGGATGAGATCTTAGCATTGAATCTAATAGGTAGAGATCTCAGAACTTTCTAAACAACTAATTCCGCTTTGATATCCTCACCAACTCCTTTAATCATATTTGTTACTTCATCAAATCTAAGGAAATGTTCTGTTATATTTTCTTCTTCATTCATTCTCAAGCTCTCGAACCTCATTCTAAAGATTTGAAGCTTGGCTTGCTTAACTTTATTATCTCCTTCACAAATCTTATTAAGTTTGTCCCATACTTCCTTAGTTGACTTACATTGCGTTACCTTTACTATTTCATATTGATTAAGACCAAAGAGAATGAAATTATTGGCCTTTGCATTGTTGCCATAAACCGTTTTACCATTTGCATTTGTAGGAGGGGTTATTGGGATAACATAATCAACTAATACAAAGCTCCAAACATCTATGCCTAGTGACATGAGATACACTTCCATCCTAACCTTCTAAAATATATAGTTTTTACCAGTAAAAAAAAAAACTCTTATTTTTCTTGAGTAATCATCCTGACTTTCTTGTCTACACATCTTTCCTTGTATATATACCTTCTAGTGGTTAAGTTATTCCTGAAGGAACCAAGCTCTGATACCAATTTTTGGAAAAAGGAACTACTGAGAGGGGGGGGGAGGGGGGGAGTGAATCATTAATTAGCACTTTTAGCAATTTTTTATGATGAGCATTTAAATTTTATATTGCATACACTCAAACAACATATGAGATACTATCATTCGCACACATTGGAAAAAGGAACTACTGAAGGGGGGGGAGTGAATCATTAATTAGCACTTTTAGCAATTTTTTATGATGAGCATTTAAATTTTAAATTGCGTACACTCAAACAACACATGAGATACTATCATTCGCACACATTAGAACATAATGATTTATGTGGAAAACCTTTTGGGAGAAAAACCACCAAATCTTGCTTTGTATTATGATGATAATCAAGGAACCAACTTTGATTACATCATTTGCTTATGAGCACCCACTCATAGGAGGCCCCAACAACCTTCAAATTAGCAAGCCATAACTTTCTTAGAGGTACCAACCTCCTATAATTCAACGTCGCTACTTGCTTCAACCAAAATTATTTTTTCTCATATAATTTTCAAACTAAGAACAATTGCCTACCTCTATTAAATAAAACAAAATAATCTGGTCCGCAATCTTCTACAACTCCTTTCACTTTTCTCTGCATACACACACTCAACTACCCTTGTGTTTGCATCTTTAGTTTTGCAATTGCTACACCCTCCACTCTTCTCTTCATAGCCAAAACATTGGCACGTAGTCACTCAAGCACATATCCTTAGCCCAGCTTGCTCCTTTTTCACTAATAATGCTCACAACACACCTACAATATACATTGTCTCTCCACATGATGAACATACTCACTTCAACACATTTCAGAGAGTAGCCTTCAGTTGTGTCACTTAGTTCGAGAACATGACTTAATTGAACTAGAGTAGTCCAAGTAGCCTGGATGCAACACATCAATGATATTTAATTTCACAATGTATTTTCTTGCACAATACCAAAGACCTTTAAATTTTCAATATGGATCCACTTGCTTGTTATTTGATCATAATATTTGAAGAGGGCATTCTATAGGGTATTTGTTATCCTCTAAATTCCTTAAGGGAATTTTCATTTAATTCATCATGGCACCAAGAGTACTTGGAATTATTATCTATATAAATCGATGAGGAAGCCCATAACTAGAACAAATGTGCTATACCAACTCCATTGATCAAACTGTGTGCATTAACTAGTCTGGTGTATTCAACCAGTGTGTACTATCAACAATATTAATTTCTTTGGTATGTCTCCCCCTGCCTATAGCTGGGAAACTATACAGACTCTGAGATCAAGAATGATTGACCCTGTCATGGACATACCTTCATTACTACATTCTCAACCACTTCCATTTGTTTTCTAGATTTCCCATCTTGATGAGATATCCACTCTTGGAGTAAGATTTCTTGGGCCATACTTCTCATTTACTCGTGTACTGGGTTATGCTTCCACGTTCTCTTTACTGCGCTCTTTGACTTGCATCCTAAAAAATATGAGTTTTGCTGAGCTTCAAACTATAGTCCTAACTTTAGTTTTCTGCCAAGCTTGGCATAAAAACCAAATTAGTTGTCGACACGTTCATACCCACAAGTGCTAAAGGCTTGTACACATAATACACAATAACACTACAACAACCCTTTTTATTATAATAAACCCATAGGCCCATGTTCTCATAACACGCAAAAACACCGCAAAAAATTGATCTTTAGGAGCACCTATGGTCACTGACAGAAACATTAACTGTCATGAAATTTCTGACCTCAACTTCGTTACCTTAGGAAAATACAATGGAGCTCCATTTGAAATATTCAATATTTATTTAGAGAGGTTATTTGTCGAAGGGGAAACCATGCTAACTTGTGCCAGTCAACTGTTTCTTCCAAGCATTGATCTTTCCACATTGTCTGCCACATCCTCCAAGTGCCCCATCGCCTTGACAATACAACTTGGTGCTCCTTTGGATCCTATCGGGATTAATCCGTAAGGGTGACATGTCCATGTGGGACCACGCTGCACACACGGACCAATAGTAGAACTACTAGGATGACCTATCTACCACCGTGTCCCACTACTTTGTGCCTTAGATCGATGAAATGATGTGTCTGTCACTACTTACTTTTTCTGCCACATTGTCTGCCACTTGCACTCCCATGCCACTTGTCACTCATTGATAGGTGCCACATGTCACCTATTTTCAGTCCGCTTTGCCACCCAAAAATTCCAAAAATTTGTGCCATGTGTCATTCTTCGATAGGTCCATGTTAAGTTGATATCTTGCTGACACCATCAGCCACCATGTCTCCATGTAATTTTTGTCATCAAATCAATGTGTCATGTGTTCTTCATTGATTTTTCCATATTGTCAGATTCCTTTGGCAAGGATGGGAAGTTTTCACTACACTAGATGGGAATATTTCCATCTCCCCAATCTTGTCTCCCCATAAATAAAACTTCAAGCTACCTTGGATCCTATCAGGTAGAAGCCATTAGGGTTATGTGTCAATGGGGTCCTCCTACTCGTTGTCTTCTACTAATCGTTGTTGTGTACTGAAACCATTGGGATGATGTGGAGAGCCACCTACTCTGCCAATTTTGACCACTACCTCCAACTAGCATGGACTTTTCCAAACGAGCACTGATTAACCCTTGCTCCCAAACTTAGCTCTGCAAACTTTGAAATTTAGTTCTACCACCTTTGATTTGTAATAAATGTTCATATATGGTGTCATTTGTAGACTTCCACACACTGTTGGAAATCTCTTTCAGAGCGCTATCCAACTGCACAATTTGCAAAAGCTTTTGATTTGTTTCTTCAATCACCATGGTATTCAGACATAGTGTATGTACTTCAGCATCTTTCGCCACCTCCAAGAACGACAAATAACAAAGCTAGATCACTCAAACTCAAAGCTGCCAAATTTTGTATTTTAAATAATGCCATTTATTGGAAAGATGCGGGAGGTGTTTTACTTAACTGTTTGATTGAAGACGAAGCTCAGCAGGTGATGTATGACTTTCATAAAGGTGATTGTGGTGGTCATTTGTTCTAGAAGACAACGGCAAATAAAGTATTGAGAGCAGGTTATTACTGGCTGACTCTATTTTCAGATGTATACAAGACAATCGTGAGCTGTCATGAATGTCAGGTCTTTTAAGGGAAAAGAAAATTGCTTCCTCTTCCTCTGAAACTTGTCGAAGCCAATGCACAATTTCAGCAGTGGGGACTCGATTTCATCGGGGAAATCCATCCAACATCGTCAGCACAACACAAATGGATCCTAACAGCAACCGACTATTTCACCAAGTGGATTGAAGCAATTATGAGGAGACAAGCCACAGATATGGTAATCATCTAATTTCTAGAGTCAAATATTTTATCTCATTTTGGTTGTCCTAATAAAATCATCAAATATAATGTAGCCGCATTCAAATCAAAGAGGATGATCGAATTTTGCAGCAAGTATAACATTACTTTGGGTCATTCTACATCATATTACCCGCAGGGAAATGGTTTGGATGAATCATCAAATAAGTCTTCGGTGAACATCATCAAGAAGATGCTGGAAGCAAATAAGAAAAATTGGCACAGAAATTTGGTTATGCCTTATGGGCTGATGGAGTGAGCCAAAAGAAATCCATAGATATGTCTCCATTTGAGTTAGTTTATGGCATTGACACAGTGTTTCCAACATCTCTTGCAGTTCCAGTTATGAGACTGTTACAGGAAGCTGGTAGTGTAGAGGATGACTTTCAGTGAAGAATCAATCAGATGATTGATCTTCAGCAAACCAGGGATGAAGTTTTCCAAAACACTTTCAGATTACAGGAAAAAATCAAGAAAATCTATGATCGGAAAACTAAAGCAGACAAATTTCAGCTAGAGGATGTAGTGTTGCAGTGGGATGCTCGGAATGAGGACAAAGGAAAGCATGGTAAGTTCGAAAATTTATGGAAAGGACCATATAAGATTGCAGCATACAGAGGACAAAATTCTTTTTTCCTCAAGGAGATGGATGATCAAGAGTGCCCAGGAGGACCAGTTAATGGTAGGCTCCTAAAGCACTACTACTTTTGAGGTGATTTCTGAAATTATGACATGATCATTGTACATACCATTTTCCCTTTCATTGCAAGATTTTAGAGTACACAGTGATTCCAGCTTGGGGCCCAAAGTGAAGGCTATAAAGTTTGAATGATATGTGTAAGGTTTGTCGGTTTTGATTTAGTTTACAGTCACAGTTTGAGTCATGAGTCAGTTTCAGTTTGCATTGTGTCAGTTTTCATTTTTTGAAGAGTTTTGACTCTATTGCCCAATGGATAAGGCTACAAGGTCTACGGTGTTCTTGGTACCTCCAAGGAGCTACCATCCCCATTCGAGCCAATGTTAGTGTCAGTCTTGTCATACTGCCATCAGAGATCAAAATCTGCTCTTTTGCATTAGCATAATAGGAGTCCCATACTGTAAATTTTCATCACTCCATTAGGTCATGAATCCACTGATGGTTGACGTCACTTCATTTTTCCCTCATGAAATATCCTTGCTGATCCTTTTTTCTATAGTCTTCAGTCATGGTTCATTTTCATTCTGCAATTCCATTTCATTACGTCATAGGGTTTGGTCTCATTAGGTTTAGGGTTTCCACTTTGTCAAATTTGATGGTTACATGCTAATAAAGATCAGCAAGGACATGAGGATGCCAAATAAACTCAAGCATAGTATCTCGAAAGTTAACAGTTATTCTTTTTAAAGCTTAATGTAATTTTCACCTCAAAACATGTTTTGAGGTGAAAACATAGTATTTTGTTTTTATTGTCATTTCTTATGTAATTTCATGTTCCTATATGTAATATTGATTCCTAGCTAGTCCTGAGCATTAGTCCATACTGCGTAGCTACAAACATTGCAAAAAATCAAGTCAGCATGAGCTAATCCAACTACAAAAGCAAAAAGTGAAACAAGCATTAAAATAGGGTTTTCAAAAAGGAAAATAACATTGGAAAAGTGGGTTTTCAATAAAAAAGAAAAAATAAAATGGTTTCCATATATAAACCCCTTTCATTCTACTTTCATTTCATTATGTTATTTTGCAAGTTAAAGAAACCAAGGGAGAGAAGAAAAAAACAATTTCAAAGCAATTTCTAGCAAAACAGGGATGGCGCTGCGCATAGGCAACTGGCGTTGCGCTTCTGGAGGTATTTTGCTCGGCGCTGCGCACAAGGAGGACTATGCTATGCATAGGGCATTTATTTCACAGTGTAATTTTCAAAAGTGGAGGCAAAAATGATTTCAAAGAAACTGCAACAACCATAACACTCCCCCTAAACCTAACACTTCATGCATATCAATACCAAACACACTATGCATCTACCATCGTGACCCTCTTAGCATAAATTCCAACATTACGCCCTATATGTTGTAAAGGTTGGCGAAGATGGTCTTGCAAGGGCTTAAGAAGTTTGAGTCCCAACTACTTATACCCCGACCTTGTTGGGGATATGCATAGAAAAATAGAGAAAGAGAAACTCGCTTTGATACCACTAATCCATTTTTATGAAGGGAACGAATTGACATACAGATTTAAAACCAAAACATGGAGATATAGTGAAACTAAAATTCAATGAATAAATAGAAAATGTTGAAACTATTTACATGTAGAATGGAAGAAAACTAGCTCGAACGGTGGTAGCTTATCTCTGAGAAGAGACGTAATGGCTATGTGCCTTTGTGAATTGCATTACAATGAGGCTTAGAGGCCTTTTTGTGAATAGACAACAAGAAACCATAAATATCCAAAACCCTAACCCTAGTATATGCAGTGGCAAAGGATCATGGGCCCCGATGGGGTAAGTTGGAACGTCAAATTCCTGGGGTCATATATTTGCCATACAATCTTGGTTTTGGCATCCATAATAGCCTGTTGGAAAGGTCTATCTCAAAAGTACAAATTTTGGTTGTCAACCAAGTCAAAGCTTACAGTGGCCTCTTTCCCCAAAAAACATCATTAGAAGCCTCAAAAACATCTATGGAGGTTCACGATCTGAAAAATTTCCAAAATAGGAAAGTTATGTTGCGAGCTAGTGGAATAAGTAGGTGGCCACCAAGATCCACCTCAATCATTTACAATGGACAAGGTGATCACAACTTCTCGTTTTCTCATCAAATTTACTGCTCCACCAAACAACTAAAAAACATTTTCTCATAGAACTCCCTATATCTACATCCCATACCCAATTAGAATCCACATGAGTTTATATATCCACTAAGTGTAAGTCCCTTGAAAGAAACACTTAAATACCTTGTGACAACCCTTTTTGATCAATCCCTCTTATATATTATTATAAATTGTAAACTCTAAAATGAAATGAGAAAATGAAAACAAAAAGGATTGGTTGACGTTAGGAGACACGTGTTCAAAGCTTGAGTGAGGGAAGTTGTTGAAGGAGATTTCTTGAGACACTAGATAAGATGCCCATTAATGGCATCGAAAGCATGGCTGGTAAATTTTAAATAAAAATTAACAGACTTAATGGTGGTTGGAGGAAGACTATGGGCTTCCCCAATGGTGGACAAGCCCATACTCCTCTGACTATCTCATAGGCAGAGCCTTGGGGGTTGAGTAAACTAGTAGGCGAAAGGGAAAAGGGAGGAGAAGGAAAAAAAAGACATGAAATGTTGGAATGAGGAAGACCAAATAAAGCATTGAAAGAGAGGATTTTCAAGGCTAAAGGAAGCCTATAGATAACATGGGGTTCAAGTGAAGAATGAGGCCCTCTCGATCCCTAGTTTTGTGTGGAGGTATTTCCTCCTTTAATCCCTAGTTTATGGAGGCACCTTTGTGTCTTTCATCAACTACCTATGGGGTTGAGGATAGATATAATGATCCCTGAATATCCCATTGATATTTAACCAAAGGGTCTACTTCCTATGCGCACTCCTCCTCATGCTTTAAATCTGAATCGGGTTGATTGGTTGCAATAATTGCATTCAATATAAGGTTGGGTGGAGAGTCAGATTCCTAATGTTAGTTTCCATACTTCTCATTATAAGATAAGTGCTTATCTGAGTTCTTGTGTATGTGAACCTTATATAAATGCTTGCTGTGTTGTTAAAGTGCATATACTAATAATGAGGAATGCTTATTTCTTGTATGAATAATGACGAATGTTGATTTCTAGTGTGATTATTGAGGAACGACTAACCCTTGTGTTCAGTAATGAGGTTGAATATAGTTTAATTACCAGAGCATGAGAGATATCCAAATATTTGTTTACTTGGTTAAATTCTTGAATAAAAAATATTGGTGATAGTAGGCTTTGTGTTGTGGAATTTTTTGTAGGAAATCATGGTTTTTCTTTTATGCATAATTGTGATATTTGTAATGGATGGGAAGAGTTTCAATTCCCATTTAAGCTCAAGATGGATATTTGGATTATTATAATTGAAAAAGGAGGAGGGGGTCGAGATGGTAACTCTTTTCCTAGTACTTAATGCTAATTAATCCTCATCTTGGGACCTTGGGGAGTTCTCAAAGGCATGCATAAGCATGGTGGCGAGAGGTGGAGTTCGAGACAAATATTTCCCCGGAAAGTCCCATAAGGAATTCTCGTCTTAGGACTCTATGTTACGAGGTGGAACCTGTATACGATCTATGTTGGAGGGTTGTGGGTGGAGGTCAAGGCGAGGCCTTGTGGAGTCCTAACGATAGAAACCACCCAAAAGGGCCAAATTATTTATAAGGAAAAACTCATTTTGCACCAAGTGTTGGTACTGGAGGGACCCAGTCCAGGTGGCATGATTATATTGAATCAAGCCAAAATGGTGCCATGGTGATGTGCCATGTGACAACTATAATTTACCACATCGAAGGGTCAAAAGGCCCAAAAATGGGTGACACATGGTGCTCTCGAAGGAGGCCATATGGAAAGGATGTGAATGTGATCCAGGTAGCTCCAAAAGGCTAAAAAATAAAGGTTCTAAAATTTCATTAAAACTAATACCAAAATGTAGATCTCGTCATCATTATTCCAACGACGCAAACGACACTCAAATCCGACTTCGTATTCTCAATATATTCGCAGCCAATTTTTGGTCAACTTGGCCCCACTTGTTAAATTTAGCAGAGAGCCAACTAAATTTGGAGGTATGCTAAAATTGGATAGCCGAACAAATTTGGTTCTGCCACCCCCTACACTTTATATATCTTAAAATTAAAATATAAAGGATCGGGACCTTCAGTTGACCTGGGACCTTGTCCATGGCCCAATGGCCATACCACTATATTACAAGGTTGGTGGATATTGAACCCTCATCGGCCGACGGCCCTCCAACCAAAACTAATAAAACAACCAACACAAAATTAGGGGTCCCACAGGGTTTGACTGTGGGACCTCCCCAACTGTAGAGTTTTTAAAATAGTCCACCGACCAATGGGACAACAACCAAACTTTGTATTTTTCATCGAAAAATATATAAAGAAGCACAAAGTTTGTCATTCAACCAGAGCAGAACGAAGGTAGAACCGAGAGCATGAAGGAACCCTGATGCAGTTGCAACTGTGCACAAATACATTTTTCAAGATAATTTTCAGAGAATATTCTAGGGGAATATTTTGAGAATATTCTTTATGTAGATTCTTTGAGGAATCTTAGAGATTCCCTTCGAGCCAAATTTTGAAGGTGTTAGAATTATGCCTCATTTAAACCAGTTTTTCGCCAAGAGTCTGATTGTGCAGATGGTTTAATGATATTAGCAACCTCTTTTTCCAGAGACAATTGTTGAACAGTGGAACCTTGATGCAAGAATCTGCATGGAATATTAAAGATTCCCTAAAGGTCCAAAATTAACAGTTTCAGAACCAAACCAACTTTATACTCATCTAACTCAATTTTTTGTGAGGAATGCGATGGTGTGATAGGTTTCTTCATCTGAGCAGCAGAATGCTAGTCAACCCACAAAAGAGAATATTTGAGGAACCTTTGAGATTCCTGGGAAGATTAGAATTGACCGAGGCAAAAAGGGGTCGTGTTTATACTCAAATTTCACGATTTTTTGCTAGGAACATAATGGTGCATGCCATTTTTTCAGAGTAGCCAATTTTCAGGTCATCCCCAGAATCAGAGATATAAGGTGCATTATTGATTATGGGTTCATTTGATTTTTGTTGAGATGATGATTTGAATTTGAGACCCATGTATGCCACTTTATGAGAGGATCATTGTATGCCACTTTATGTGAGAGATTGCTCCTTTTTCATGCTAGTGGAGAGATTTTATGAGTGAGAGTTATTATAAGAGAACATCTCATGGAGAGACATGCCACTCTAGATAAGGGGGTTCATCCTTGCATTGAAAAATATTACATCATGTGCTCATCATCTTCCTGTAGCAACTAATGAAGTGGCCTCCCCACTCTTGACATCGGGCCCAGAGACATAGTGCACACTGGGTTAATTCCGTTATCATATCGTGTGTTTATGTTTGCTTCCTGATTATTTGTTCCTTGCTTCATGTTGATGGTTTTTTTAATTTGTTTAGAATATGCACTGCTCATGATTTCACAAACCAAATGTAAGTGTCAATAAAAGGTCTTTTATAATGGGGATTTTTGTTTGAAATCACTCACAAAAAATTCTCAGATCATGATGTCAACATGACATCATCCCAGGTTGATGTCATCAAGGTGGGGCTTAGCACTTCGAGAGTTTGGGGATAAAAAGATAAGAAATCGACATAAACAACCCAAAGGTCGAATGCTTGAAGGCCTCAATACCAGGTGGGACCCAGTATAGTTTGGAGCTCGAAATTGTTTAGGTACTGGTATAATTCAGGGGTATTTAGTCGAGGTATGTATACTTCTAGCCCGAATTCTCAAACACCCCATTCAGGGCCAATTCGGTGGGCCTAGGTACAAACAGAGAATGGGACTGGGGAGGTGAACACAACATGGAACCAACTCGAAGGCCTGAACACCCAAAAGCTTGAAATCTCGGCATGGCCACATGGGAAATTGCAATGACGTGGGCCTCCCCTAAAAGGTGGAAGGTTTCCATGTGGACGCCACGTAGGAGCCACATGGAAAAATAATTCTAACATGGCAAGAGTTCAATAGCTTGGCTTCAAACATCCATAACTTTCGATCTAAAAGTTAGTTTTTAGTAAATTTTATATTGTTAGAAAGCTCTCAATGACCTAGATGCAATGGTGGTGTTAGTATTTATTTTTAGAGAGATTGAATTTTGTGCAATTTTGAGACCCCATTTCCATGATAGGACTATAGAGGTTGATTTTTGAAAGTAATGACTTCTGGTACCCTTAGGTTGGTTTATGGGATGTATGGTGGTGTTCAAAAATGGTATGAGAGCATAATGTTCAACATTGGACCTCTAGAAATGAGTGGAGCTCTAGCACGTAGCGTAGTAGCTAAATGTGAATATGGTTGTGTGTTTCTTATAACATTTGATTGTGGATTGTAAGCTGACTGCAATGATGTTTCTAACATAGTTAATTATTTTGAAGATGCATTGACATTGTACGTGTTTTCTATCATGCATCTCGAAGGATTGGAAAACCTATTACTGTGACCTTGGATGCTTTTCATTTCCTTAATAGTTGAAGGACTACCTACATGGTTGTGTGTATGGTTACTTGTAGTATACCATAATGGTTGGCTAAATGGTGTGATTTCACATACTTGGAAAGAAATGTACATGTGAATGTTTATAAGGTATAAGTGATTTGGGGAATCCATATGTTGATTGTATCTGCATAACATTGCTTGATCCAATCGAATGTTAGGCGCATATAGATATATATATCTATATATATACCACTTGGATTGGATGGGCTCAAAGGAAAGTGAATGAGAAGGCAAAGGTTCTAGGCTAGGCCTTTGAGGCATGCAATTTTTGTGACTCGGTTATAGAGTGATGTGCTTTCCAATGATTTCTTGTTGGTGCGAGTGTTGGTTGTAGCACCATGAGTTGATGGCCATGTGTTGAATGTAAATTGTGTATTGCATGCATATCCATGATAGTGTTATGATTGTCAAAGTATAAAGATGTCATATTTTAATGTGTTAAACTACTTCCTAACTAATTTCTTTTTAAGATTGCAGATGTCGTGGTTGCTAGCCTTAATAAAAATGATGATTTTAATTATTGATGTTGGTCTTAATAAAGAGGTTGATTAATGGTGAGATTGAAAGCAGGTTGAAGTATATATATGTATATATTTACATTCTTGACATGAGTGTAATAAGGTTATATGTACATGTGTATGTAAATTTTTATTTTTGAAAACATGTTGATATATATATATATGTCCCAGGTTTTATGACATGTTACTGATAAGTAGTTTGAGATGTTTGTATAGGTGTATCTTAACATGGAAAGGTAATAGTCGAATTGTTTATTTTATTTTAACTAACAATTAAGTATAGTGTGACAGCACATAAGAAGACTCAGTTGCAGCAAGAAGAAAAGGCGTGGCCAATGGAATTTAGCATGAACAAGGAGAAACTCCCCTAAAACAGGATGAACCTTCAAGAACTTGAAGGTTGAGTTGAAGAGTTGCAAGGAAGAAATGAAGAAGCTTTCAAAGAAGCAACAAGGGCTAGTAAAGTTGAACTCCATGCTGAAAAAATGCATTTAGGAGTTACTGCAATGGGCCTTATCCTCAGAAGGGGAATTCTTATTGACACGGCTAGAAAGAGGCCTCATAAGGCTAAAAAGGAAAGAAATCCAATATCAGGTTGGTTTTGTGGGGAGGAAATTTTGAAAAAGGACTGCCCCAACCGGCCGAAAAGGAAGAAGAAGGATGGTTCATGTGAGCCATAGTCATAGGAACCAACAATGAGCAATGTCAGAGAAAAGGAGGGGGCATCCCCTCACGAACTATGATATGCATATACATATATCAAAAGGCCCCTCCATCAACTATTTTGAGGGGTGTTGAAATTTTGAAGTGACATAAAATCCTGGGAAAACACTCGGCTTAATTTTGTACACAAACACACACACATGTGTGTGTGTGTGTGTGTGTGTGTGTGTGTGTGTTATGGAAAAGGATGTAATGAACACAAAACTCATGGGGATTGATTTGATTTTTGGTTTATTATATGTATCATGTGTTCTCACGATTGGATTTATATTTTATTTGTTTCTTGCCTATTGATTGTAAGCATGGTCATAATGTTTTGTATTTTGTTGTTCTCATGGGATATGGTTATTCATCCTTTTCTTAATTCTTTCCTTTCATGTTTCATGTTCTGCGGCCTTGGTAAAAAATTTTGGGTGTGGAAGAAAAGGAAAGGGGCTCCACGGAAGAGTCGAGTTGAACCCAACAAAATATGTGACCCAGATGAAGCCCTAAATATGAATAGAGGGCAGTGGAAGATAGGAAAAGGCGACAAAACAACCACGAGGGATGGATGGGTCCATGAGCATAAAATGGATCGTGATGTGACAACTATAAGATCGACACAAAATGGGAGTTTCTGAACTACGAGATTGTATGACATATATATATATATATATATATATATATATATTATTTTATATATATATATATATATATCAAACCTACTATATGAAGAACAAATTAGGAGATTTCTCGAGAGGAGCGAGGGTTTCTGAGTAGGTATGCCTAGAGTTTGATGTTGATGGTGTTCATAGGGGAAGGGAGCGGGGATCCCTCCTATCCAAATGTGGTAATTGAAAAGGGGAAGGGGTTCAAGGTAGGATTCAGTGGTCCTACAGATAGTGTGTCATGGAATTCCCAAGGTACAAACGGTTAGAGAAGAGATGAGGGCATGAATATGCTAGGGAATCATGTAGACCAACAGTAGAATAAAAAGTCAAAAGGATCTACGGGGTTGTGTAAGCCCAAAATATCAGTGATCTTGACGACATTGATCATTAAACTCGAGACTCAAGCCTTTAGGGAGTATATGAGGTCATATGTTGTCATATGCAAGTTTATGGGCCTTTGGCCCACAAAAAAGCCTTGTGTGATTGGATTAAACATAATTGGAAACCAAGAGGAGAGATAGAGTTGCATCTATGGTCCAAAGGGTTTTTTACGATGGTCTTTTCTATTATGGAAGATAGAGACTGAATCTTTGATAGTGGTATGTACTTATTCGCATTAGTTGGCTTATACATGCAGCCATGGATGGATAAATTTACCTCAAAGAAGGAGACCTTTACTAGTGTCCCAGTTGGGTTAGATTGTACTCCCTACCCCTGTATTATTGCGTACCTTCATCTCTAAAGCTGATAAGAGACACACTAGGAAAGTTTATTAAAATATCGAAGGAAACACTACAAGGAAGTTATAAATAGTATGCAAAAATATATGTGGAAATGGATGTTTATAGAGCCATGCCTAAAGCAGTCAAACTAGAATTTTGAGACAAATTATGGTTACAACCTATGGACTATGAGCATATTTCGTTCAGATGTGGACGATGCCATGAACATGGTCACTTGATTTGGGAATTCTCTTTAAATAAAGTGGAAGAACAAGGAAAAGAATCAGAACGAAAGGATGTAGATGGGTTTGTAAGACCTAACACAAGGGGAAGACCAAATCAAAGACAACAACAGAGAAATCAGGGAGGAAGAAAAGCATAGAAAAATAACTTTAAAATATTATCAGAATAAAACCTAGAGATTCAAGGGGTTGAAGAAAGAAAAATGAGGAGAAAGAAGAAGGTAAAGAAGAAGAAATGTTGCAGCCGCCAAAATATATTGGACAATAGGCTGATATCATAGATCTATCAAAGGATTTTGAAGGAGATGTGGAAATGACCCTAAGTGAGGTAGCAAAAGAGGACCCAGAGTTTCAAGAAATAGTAGAACGGGGGGGTATCGACCTCCAGAATATGGTGGAACAAGTGAGAAAAGAGGGACTAGAGGCTATCCCAATTGATCAAATGGACAAGATCTAGTACCTATACCTGATTAGAGAAGAGACGAAAATAAGAGGCCAGAAAAGTCCACATCGAGAAATATTCAAGATGGGAGTAAATGCAACGATATCTTAGGCAATTATGGTGCCACAAAAAAACCATCAGAAAAGAGGGAGGAAGTCTAATAGTGTTTCCCTCTGGGAGATGGGAGTCATGCTAATAAATTTAGGTAAGATGAGAGTGTTAAGATTGTAACCCCTTAATAGTAGTTAAATCATGAAAGTTTTAACATGGAATATAAGAGGCATAAGTAGCCTTAGCAAACAACGACTACTTAAGAAGAAGATTAAAATGGAACAACTAAACTTTATTTTCTTGCAAGAAACAAAGTGCTTTGCAGATAAAATCAAGGAATCAAGTAGGAAATTAGGGAGGAGGTTTGAGATAATGGAGGTCGCGGTGAATGGTTATGCAGGCGGACTAGTGATTGGCTAGAACCCCTAATATTTTATCTTAATTGATGCAGAAGAAACAAGGTCATATTTATCATTGGAAATGTAGGTTATAGGGACATGTTTATGTGCCTCAAAGATCATAGAAGAAGATAAAACTCCTTCAAGATTTGAGAGAGATAAGAACTAGGAAAGGTCATCTCCCTTGGGTGCTAGGGGGCACTTCAATATGATAACCTCTCTGTCGAAGAAAAAGGGGAGCCAAATACACATAGACCAAGATGCTAAAGCTTTCAAGGAATTCATTGAGGATGCCAACCTTATTGACATGGAAACAACAATTGTTTGTTTCACATGGAGTAATAAGCGAGGAGGGCAACATAAAGTTGTGTCTAGACTTGGCAGGTTTTCACTTTCAGAGGATTTGTTGATGCGGGGGATAGATGTGAAAGAAAATATCCTTCCCCATGGAGGATCAGATCATTGACCGGTGATATTAATGATCGTGATGTTAGGTACTCCAAAAAATATACCATTTAGATTCAAAGCCTTCTGTTGGATCACCCTGCCTTTATGGAGAATATTAAAAGATGGTGGGGGGAACATATCCTAGTTAAGGGATCCAAAATGTACATCTTACGGGAAAGGTTAAAATATATCAAATCAAAATTAAAGCAGTGGATTAAGTTAGAATTTGGTAACATCTTCCAAGAAAAAAAGGGATTGGAACAAAAGCTGGAAACATTACAACAAAAGATAATCATAGAAGGTTACTCAAGGGGAGGTAGAGGGGAGGAGATGGAGCTACTAAAGCAGTGAGAGGACAGATACAGATAGGATGAAATTCTATGGAGATGGAAATCCCGAGTGTTATGGGTTAGGGAGGGTGAGAAGAACACTAAGTTCTTTCATCACTCAATGATAGAACATAGAAATACCAACTGAATCCTCAAATTCAAGGATGAGAGGGGGTGCACTTACGAAGCGCATCCGAATATTGAGAACAACCTAGTTCAACACTTCCAAAAAATAACTGAGGAGTCCCTAATGGATAGACAAGAGAATATCCAAAAGATTGTTCGGCATATCCCTAAGTTGATCATGGAGGAACACAATAAGCATTTGAACAAGCCAGTCTCCATGGAAGAAGTGGCCTTAGCCATGAACGAAATACCTAATGGAAAATACCTCGAACCGAATGGATTTACTGTTGATTTCTTCAAAGCATGCTAGGATGTAGTTAAACAAGATATCTATGAGGTAGTAGAATATTCACAATATTTAGAAATTATTCTCAAAGTCTTGAATTAAACTTTTATTGCCCTCATCCCAAAGGAAGAAAGGGCTTGCACTCCAAAGAAATTTGGGCCAATATCCCTATGTAATGTGCTATACAAGATCATATCCAAAGTAGTAGCAAATAGAATGAAAATAATTTTTCCATGTTTGATCTCAACAAAATAGTCTGGTTTTGTCGATGGGAGATAGATTTTGGATAATGTTATTCTTGCGCATGAGATAGTTCACTTGTTGAAGACCCAGAAAAAGGCAGGTATGATTATTCAACCAGATTTTTCAAAGGCATATGATAAGACTAGTTGGGATTATATGAAATCTGTTCTAGGGGAATTTAGGTTTTATGGGCGTTGGATCGAGTGGATTATGGCCCTGGTCTCATCCCCAGTTTTTCTAGGGCATTTGGGTTTTATGAGCGTTGGATCAAGTGGATTATGGCCCTAGTCTCATCCACCTATTTTTCAATCCTAGTTAACGGAGCCCTGGAAAAACATTTCTTCTTGTCTAGAGATATACAAGAAGGAGACCCCATGTATCCCTTTATGTTTATCATAATGATGGAAGGCCTAGGGAGGGAGATCGGTGCGACCAACAAAGAAGGAGATATAAATGGCCTTAAGCTGCATGAGGAAGGTTAGTTAATAATGAATCAACAGTTAGTTGACAACACCATGTTGCATAGTATTCCAATGGTAAAGGAGGCTCGTTCATTTAAAGTCATCATGGACACCTTTATGTCTACTTCAGGTAGGCAGATCAATCAGTCTAAGTCCATGTTTTTTTTATTTAACACCCATATTGTTATCTAGAAGAATTTAACAGCTATCTTAGGGTTCCAAAGAAAATCCATGTCATCAAAGTACTTAGGGGTCCCCCTAATAATGCAATCTTGGAAGAAGTCCAATTGGGAGAAAGTTATCTCCAACGTTGAAGACAAGGTGAAACGATGGATGGCGAGAGCCTTCAACTTGGCTAGTCGGCTGGTCCTAACAAAAGCGGTGCTTTAGGCTATCCTAGATTACAAGTTATCTAGCCTACCTGTTCCTAAGAGAATGCTCCAAAATATTGGAGATGTTCAAAGGAACTTCCTATGGGGAAGGGCAGAGGAAAAACAAAAATGGGCATTTTTGGTTTGGAATACTATGTGAATCGAAAAATGTAGGAGACCTCAGTCTTCAAGATCTAGAGATAACTAACAAAGAAAAAATAGCCAAGTTATGGTGGAGATGGTTAAAAGGAGGAGGAGACAGCGTGGAAAAAATAGTGGAAAGTAAAATATTCCCCTAATTTCAAACAAAAGACCTACCTAAGCTCTCGGGTTCAATTGAGGAGTCGTCTATTCGGAATTTGGCATGGAATAATAGAGACATCATATAATAACATTGCTTCTGGGAAATAAGAAACGAAAAATAGGCCTTGTTCTGGGAGGATGTTTAGAAACAAAAACCGAAGTTAAAAAAATAGGAACAACAGCCTATCCAATTAAGAACATAAAAATAGGGGTGCAAGGAAGTCCACCAATTTTGGGCTCAGGCTAGAGAATAACAAATGGAGATGATGGAATCTGAACATATTTCAACAGGAAGCCCTGAGTGACTCGGCCATTCAGAATTTAAATATCACAAACTAGCTCAGATCTGAATCAGACAAACTAGCTCAGATCTTCCTCTTCGCAAGTACTCGGTACTATCTCCACCTGTTACACACAAACTAGCTCAGATCTGAATCAATCACAGGTTCAAATTTCCGTCATTGCTTGCCTGCCTCCACTACGCAATCCTGCATGAGAATACTGATGAAAATGGCTGATCCAAACTCTTATTTCCCTTGTGTTGCACTATGAAATCCTCATTGGCAAACTCAATCCACTAATTGTGCAAATCTCATGCACAACTATAGTCACAACTGATAGCTGTCTTGCCCTTTCACTCACCTCTAACACTTGTCTCCACTGAACTTTCCATGCACTGAGTTAACTGATGTATTCTTTAGTTGATTTATGAGTTAATAATTAGTGAATTAATTAATAATTTAATTCACACCACTCATCACTAGTGTATTTGTTAGTTAGACTAAATACAACCAGTTCAACTAAGTCAAACTGAACACAACTCCATCAACTCCTCATTCAATTCCACCAAACTCAATCACTTGAGTTCTAACTGAAGTCCTTCATGCAATAGCTCAACTAACCCATAAGAAAAGCGTATCTCAACTAACCCATAAGAAAAGCGTATTTCCTTCTGGTAGTTGCATGTGCCACATTCGTAGCTCGAACTGAAGTGCTCCAAGAGGATAAGATAATGTTTATAGTCCAAATATTATTAAGAGCTAATAATATTCGACTGTTCTATTTTTAGATCGGCAGTCTAAAAATAGACTCCGCCCATATGTCTAAAATTAGAAGTCCATCTATTTTTACCAACATGACCAATCATCCATAAATAGCATCCTACAACTTATAGACCATGATCCATATGTCTAAAAATAGACTTTGCGCCAAAAATAGCCTGCGGGCCCACTTAGTGAAGGCGAATTCTTTTCACTAAGCTCCATCATCTTGTTGCATTTTCAACACTCCCTCTCAACAAGATATGGATTATCTCAACCCCTATCCTGTAACTCTGGAATGTTCTGCAAGCAACACATCTACCCGGTCCACTTGCTCCAACAATACTTGGAACAAAAACACTCCCAACTGATCACTCTGTTGGGCTAGGAACATACTCTGATGTTGAAGCTCTACCTGCTGCTGACAAGTGCTCCCTCTCTGACATCTGCGCTACTGCAACATCTCCATGCATCTCACACTATTGCACACCTCTCTGTGCCACCTAGCACTGTACAAAACACTTGTGCCTCTCGCATTGCTACAGCCTGCTAGCTATGCGCTGTCCTGGGGTTCCCTGCACTGTCGCTCTCTCTGTCGTTCCATCCGCATCTGTCTCTACCCAATCAGTCAGTTGTTGCTACTCCACATCGGGGCTCCTATAGCAAGGTCTCATCCAAGAGGTTGGGTACCTCAAGGATCCTTCCCCTCCTCCTTGGGACGATCACTCTATATCACCCCACCTCCTACCTGGAGGTATGGCTGCATGTGATCCCTCAGCCCACCTGGCTCAAAGTTTCCCCCTACTAGAGGTCTCTGCATGAGTAGATGTCTCTACTCGATCTCCACTCAGCTTCCCCTGTTGTAGCTGCTCCACAACCTCCTGAAGCTATTGCACCAATCGTGGATCCTCCACCATTGTCTGAGACTTCTTCAGGCTCTACATGTTGAGAGGTAATATACCCTCCCTCTCGACCACCAAGTCTCCATCAATTGCCTTGCTGCTTAAGGCTTTGCATGCATCTTGAATCTCAAGAGCATAGAGGTTCCTGACCCGTGAACCAATCTGCTTCACCTATCTAGTGATGATGTGTCTAAGGAAAACCTTTCCCTTACTGAAGACTACATCATAGCCTCTGTCTTCCTGCATCGCGATCGACACCAAGTTTCTCTTCAGTCCTGGTACATACTTGACATCGGTCAAGGTAAAGTGAGATCCATGCTCCCTCTGAAAAATAACCATGCCTACACCTGAGACACTATACTTCTCATCATTACCCATCGCTATGAGTATCTGGACATCTTTCTCCTCCAAAGTACTGAACGAACTCTTGTCACAAGTCATGTGGAAAGAAGCTCCACTATCAAGGAACCAACCACTTCCCACCATGGATGAAACCATGCATGCAAAGAGTGTGAAATCCAACTCAAACTGTTAATCAAGTGCCTCACCTTTAGATCCTTCCCCGGATCCCTCCTTGGATTTCCTCCCTGGTATTCCGCCTGATCTCCTCTTGCACAAGATCCGACCAAAGTCTCTCCCATCCTGGCAATTTCTCCCGACCATTGATAGAGTCCTAATAGGAATGCCAACTCTTCGGAAGACCAAGGAGAGCCAAGCTCACCAAGTCCTCATCATCGACAGTCACCCCCACACTTCCCAGCTCAGCCCAGCATTGGGTGAACTTTGTGAGATACTGGGGCATACTGTCTCCATTCTCACACTTAGATGTTTCTGAGTTTATCCTTTAGCGCCATTCCACCAGCTCAAAACTCAACCGCTTCTGATCTAAAATTCGTGAGAACAAAGTATTTCTCGTACAGAGATCGATTGTATGAGAATTCACCGAATATCTCATCTTCCAAAAGAATGATGAATCCAGAGGCTACCTGGCCCGATTACAGACTTTGCCTGAAGAAATAAAACGTAGTCACTTCCTGAATAATAGATCTGATGATCAATCCTCGCTTTGATATCCTGTAGAAATCTCTTCTACAAATCAACTAGCTATGATACCATCTAGAAATTTTGAATAATTTAACACATACTCAACAGAGATTATCCTGATCATATACTATTGCGGAAAACATACATAATACATAAGCTCCTCTACGTTGATCATCAATATAGCAGCATCAATAACAATAAAAACATCAAGAGCATTCACACATTAACACAGTATGTATCCCGGGGAAAGCATCTCGCTAAAAACCCCAACTATCTGTATATTAATGATTGAGTCATGTAACATTACACAGCATAATACTTCTCACAAGTATCTCCACCTTTGTTACACACAATACAGCTCAGATCTGATCTCCAAATCTCCCCCGCTGCTTGCCTGCCTCCACTGCTCAATACCTGCATGAGAATACTGATGAATGGCTGAAACAAAAACGTATTTACCTTGGATATATCACGCAATCCTCATTGGCAACTCAATCCCACTGATTGTGCAAATCATCATGCACAGCTATAGTCACAACTGATAGCAATCTGATCCTCTAACACCTGTCCCTGCTGAACTGAACATGCACTGACATGCAATTGAGTTAACTGATGTATTCTATAGTTGCATTATGAGTTAATAACGTGTGAATTAATTAATAACTAATTCACCCAACTCATCTCTAGTCTATTTGCCAGTTAGACTAAATACAACCAGTTTAACAAAGCTAAACTGAACACAACTCCATCAACTGCACCTCCAGTCCACTAAACTCAACTCACTTGAGTTCTAACTGAAGTCCTGCATGCAAATATTAGTCATCCCATAGGTAACCACGTATTTAGTTCTGGGATATGCATGTACCACATCCGTAGCTCATCCTGAAGTGCTCCAAGGGAATAAGACAAAGTTTATAGTCTAAATATTATTATGAGCTAATAATATTTGGCTGTTCTATATTTAGACTGAGCAGTCACTCCGCTGTGGTGTCACTCCATTGTGGTCTAAAAATAGAAGTCCATCTATTTTTT